>JANBPO010007291.1:0-35842 GCA_024336825.1 Amorphophallus titanum | reverse complement strand
GGATGGAGAGCCTTGCAAAGTCTTGAGATGCTAAAAATCCTACAAACAATGACAAAATCCCATGAACTCAAAGAAACAAATGCCGATTAGCTTTGAGAAGTGCAGTAGAAGTTCTAAGCAATGCAGAAGAAGGGAAAGAAATAGAGGCGTGATTACCTGGGGGGTGTGTGGGAAGTGGGGATGGTCGAGACTTTCGACCTCCTGTCTTCCTATTTGTTTAAAGTGGAAACCTCTGTAGCAGGATCTAAGGATTATCTAAGATGCATTGAATGCAAAATGAGCGGGGAATGTAACGTCAAATAGGGAACAAAAGGGGAATGTGGGGAGCAAACCATGGGGCATCCAAGCTCTTGGCCACCCAGAAGCGGAAGACGAAGGATGCCGAAAGTCGAGGTAGCGGAGGTCGATCTTCTTCAGTCCTCGGAGCTTTCAGAGCTCCCATATTCCTCAGAGCTCAAACCTCAAAAGTGAACTCCCAAAAGGGCTCACAACTTCTGTCGCTCTCTCCCTCCAGGAATGCACACTCCTCCTTTAGAAAACTTTTCTCTCCTCCTTCCCGTCTGTCCGTCTCCTCCACCCTCTCCACCTCTTCGAACTCCCTCTCTGAAGTTTTGTCATTAGGGCCTCCCTCTAGAAGCCTCCAATGTTGTGCAATCGGACATGGGCGACGAGGTTGGGGCTCGTGTGAGGTGTGGCGGAAGAACGGGCCACGTTCTTTGACCAGTAGTTGTAGGAGGGTGGCCAAATCAGTGGCCTTCTACAGGATGAAGGCGGCCAAAGGGTTGGCCTTCCACCGGACCTGGGCGGCCAAAGACCTGGCTGCCCAACCAACCTGGGCAGCCATTGGTCTGGCTGCCCAGCCCATGGGCCCTAACCCCCTTTGTTCGAGTTAGACCCAATAGAGTGTGTGTTTGGCTGGACTTAAAAGCACAAAAAGTCAATAAAACTAAGTAAAGTGACCACGTCACTGATATGACGATCTAACTGGAGGTCCACGGGATGTCCAAAATTAACCATCTACACTCTGTAGTTATGTTATATTGTTATAAAATATAATTTTATTTATGCCAGAATAGTAGATTAGTTCTGTAAAGTTATTTCTTGCTATTGACAACCAAGTCACGCACCTGACATCTCGATTCCACGATCGAGAGACTACCAGACACGAACCGTCCTAGCCACGCTACCAGGAAATGACACGACGTCTCAGTCGCGAAAACTTGCCCTCACCGCAGGGCCTGAACCAAAACCCCATGGTCCGGAGACACAGTCACGACGTCACTGCCGTGAACTCCACGCTGTTTAGGGAAAGCTCTCGGTGACGCTCACCGGAAATCCCAAACTGTGGCTACGGGAACGCTCCCAAAATGACACCCGAAACCCCGTCTCGCAGACGAGAAACGGAAACCTGGGACACAACAACTCACGTCACGTGACGGGAGCACCGCCTACTAGAAGAACGACCGGATGCGTCCTCTGACGTCTTACACCCCGTCACAAGTGTCCAGCTACCATGCCCCAGGCGGAGACAAGGACACACTAAGTAACTAGAAGTATCACAAACAAGGACTAGTTGAGGTCGCGCTCATCAGCACGGGTTCGAACTCTCAGCCTCATGTGCACACTCAGACCATACGCCCTAGGCCTATCCTCTAGCTGGTAATTCCCGCACTGGCCCAGACTCGGCAGTACGCGGGGGCCCTATGGTAACCAGCCTACTCACCGTCTAACTTGGGTACGCCACACCAGTTCTCCCGGTGGGCCGACACACACATGCTATAGAAGCTATGACTAGTGGATGGGTCACTGACGTGAACATGGAAAACCACGCACGCACCCATTGTGAGTAACGTGAAGTAACCGGTGGCTCGAGGCCATCGAACTCTGGACAGCCCACTAGACCTATTAACCCAACGGTCCTTGAGTCACGAGACTTGGGGTCAAGACCATTGAACACGATGGCACAACACCGTCAATCTAATCTAGTCCGTAGGTCTGAAACCACGGTATCACGAAACCCACGGACACCTCAAAACACGGACACAAAACCTTCAGGGTGTCCGAGACACTCACGAGACCGAAAGTCGACCACTGGGTCACAACCGGATTGACCGGAGTCCAACACGACACTCAAATGGTCACAGGACAACCCACTAAAGCAAACCGATAACGCACGGGGAACCCTCACCGCACGCGCGCCAACACAGAGTGGCACAAGTCCTAGTCAGAGTGACACTCATCAGTGTCAGTCCTACTGCCTCCGACCACGTGTGCACACACTGACTCCTGCCTAGAGCTAGGTCTCTAGCTAGTTTTCCCCTCCCATAGGACGCAACGGTATAAGCAGGGGCCCACGGTAACTAGCTTAAGAACCATCAATGGGAACACCCCTCCACCTTCCCCAGGTGAGCCGACACTCTGGTTGCTGGGCTACGACTAGTGGCTCCATCACGAGGAAAGAGAAAGCTACTCTATCAGGGTCTAAAATGATGCCATAGCTTTATAAAATAACTTAAACATGGAGAACATGCACTACTGAATGCATTAGGAACTAAACATACCTTTTTTAGAATGCTAGAAGATATAACGGACCAACATGGGACTGTTACCTGACATAACGGATTAGGGCAGAGGCATTATATAGTACATAACGCGTCTCCCTCCATCCGTCAAACTCACCCGAACTCCTAGGTGAACACAAGCACACAGACGCACAAGACATATAGACCATTACGCACCACCACTGGGGCATTATCTTCAGTCTAACGCACCTACCCCTGGACGTTATACTCAACCGAACAATGGCGAGGAACTATGAACACAGATCATAACGTGCCAAGCATGGGGCGTTATGTTTAGTATAACGCGCCTCCCGTGACCCGTTATACTTAACCGAACAATACAATGCGACCAGAATGCAGGGCATAACGCGCCAAGCATGGGGCGTCATACTGAGTATAACACACCTCCCATGGCTGTTATACTCACCCGAACTGAGATCAGAAACCACAGAAACATAACGCACCAAGGCTGATGCATTATGAGGATATAACGCATGGGTCCGAGTCGGTTAAAGTCACCTGAATGCCAAGAATCCGCAGAAAATCATAGTTTTAATGCGTAATATAACACACCAGATCTGGGGCGTTACACAACTATAACGGATCTACCCTACACCGCTATGCTAACCGCCTTACTGGGTAAATGATCAAACGACTGGTCAATGGTCAAATGATAGACCTGGAGGAGTCCATCAAAGGGCACATAACGCACCACTTTAGGCGCGTTAAAGGACTATAACGCACCGGTCCTGGCGCGTTATGTCGACTGTAATTTATATTTCTTAAATTTAGGAGATACATTTAAACACACTATAGCTCCTAAGGAACGTCAAACTGACATTGGATGGTCCCATAGAGTTATGGTTGATGGCAACCGTAGGTGTGGGCGTTGCAACTAGTGTAAAACAGAACACCGGGGAGGAGGTGTGTCTCGGTTGAAGAAGCACTTGGGAGGAGGAGCCGGTGCAGGATACTCTGACGTTGTTGGGTGTACCCATGTGCCTAGAGATGTGAAACTTACAATGGCCAAGCACCTACGTGAGAAGAGAGTTGAGATGCAAGAAAAGGAAAAAAAGAAAAGAGATGAAGTGGCAGTTAGCGGATGAGCAAGCGGCGGCGATGAGGATGAATGCGCATGGACACCCAGTGACGAAGACCTACAAGCGCGTACTGACCAGCCTAATGTGTATGCCACGGTGAATGATCCATACGAAGCGCAGTTTCGTGAGGCAATACGTCAGAGCAGGGAAGAGGCAAGACATCCCGAGGAGACGAGAGTGCGAAGTCGCGAGGCGACAAGGACTGGAGCATCAGGGAGTGGTGGTTCATCTACGACTCGAAAATCACGGGGCATGAGGAGTTTCTTCATTGGTGACTCGAGTTTACAAAGAAAAAGGACACAATCGATCAACATTGAAGATGTGAAGCCCAGTGCACTATCCCGAGTGCATCGCAAGCAAACGAGGATGGATGATGCATATGGCCAGAAGGGGCCTAAATGGAAACTTGGGCAGGCCGTTACAAAATGGTGGCACCACACGAGTCTACCTTTCAATGTGGCCAATAGCCCTTATTACAAGCCAATGTTTCAGGAAGCACAAGTTCTTGGGTTACACGTGCAACCACCTATAGCGAGAGAGTTCACCGGCATATATCTTGATGAACAAGTTGTTGAGATCAAGAGTTATGTTGACTCATTCAAACAAAAATGGATAAAGTATGAAGTCACACTAATATATGATGGATGGTCAGGTACCATAAAAAGTAGCCTGATCAACTTCCTAGTTTATTGTGATAGATAAATTTTCTTTCACAGATCAATGGATGCGTCAGGCCAAGTCCATAGTCACCAATATATTTTGTCACTTATAGAACAAGTCTGAGGTCGTGTCACATCAGCCAGGGACCAGACTCCCTGGGAGGAGTACACAGAGGTAGTGCTGCACTTTAGGACCTACAGCCAGTACATCTATGCTCCACGGGAGGGGTGGAACCCTCACGGTCTACCAGACGTGATACACCTCACCGCCTATTTTGCTTACTGGTTGGTGACGTTTGTGATTCCGCACGGGGATGATGGTCTGTTGAGGGCCAAGCTACTGTGGCCGGCCTGTCTGTTAGCTGAGGGGAGACAGCTGCCTTTAGCTCCTGCTGCACTGGCCAACATCTACCAGGGGCTAGGAGTTCTAGCGACGCACCCGGTGCCAAGAGAGAGGAGCATAGTCCTGTCGACCCACTACCTCAGTGTGTGGACCGGGTTGTTATTTCTAGGCTTGGTGGCGCGGGGGACAGTGAGGAACCCGATGGCACCGCTCTTGTTCAGCTTCCCCGGGCAGCCTGACGGGGATGCAGAGACGCAGTTGGAGGGGCTGGGTGAGCCCTTTGTTACTTGCCCACCAAGGGTGAGGAGGGGTTGCCTTTCGACAGTGCCACGAGGGACTCCAGCCTCTTCCTGGGGGCTTTAGGTGGAGGGGCGACCAGTGCCCATCTTGGTCAGGAGGTGGCAGATGTCGGGCTGCGGATGGAGTGGATACTGAGTACCTGATCGGTGGTGCTGACGTTGCAACGGTCAGTGATGAGTTCCTTGGAGCCGTACTACCCTCATCGGTTCGCGAGGAACTTTGGGTACTACTAGGGGATCCCACCGAACTGACAGTTCTCTTTGACAGGCAGGTAGTACCGGGACAGGGGCACCCACCTACTTGCGGCAGCATGGTGGGACTTCTGCAGCTGTCAGGAGCTGGAGCAGTTCCTGATGCCGGGATAGGGACATCGAGGGAGGTTCGACGTTCACTACGCCAGGTGGTGGTTCGAGCACACCCACCTGTACCGTCTGAAGGCCTCTGCGATCCGAAAAGCAGAGGGGAGCCACTTGCTGAGGGAGGATTTTCCCCCTATTACGTTGGACGACGGGTACCTGAGGACCCGCGTCGCTCGGATCCGTCGAGAGATCGAGTGGGTTATGGAGCGGTGGCCCCGGGGTGGCCGGCCTCATCAGCCTCTTGGGTGGCGTCCCCAGTTCATGGTGGTGATAATTCGATACTTGTATCGGGTTATCGGTACCCTGAGCTCTGGGTCATTACACAGGCAGCACTCCCCGACCGCGACCCTCAAAATGTTCATGGAGGGTGGCCTGATCTTGGCCTAGATGGGGGCCTCCCTGGCTAAAGCTTACGCTTAATCGAAGTTGGACTTGGCGAACCTTGCCTGGACCCTTGGTACGTCCGACGAAAAAATAGCTCGGCTCACTGAGGAGTGCAATGGGCTTTGGCGGGAGCTCTCCTCGTTTAAAGAGCTGGCGAGGGTGAGTCGAGCGGAGGCCCGGGCCTTGACCGAGCAACTGGCTCAAGCACGTGAGTCGCTCGAAAGGAAGAGCAAGCTTCTGGAGGAGGAGCGCGTGGCCCATGCCGAGTGAGATGGCCAGTGGGAGGCCGAGCGTGCCGAGCTACTAGACCGAGCGGAGGAAGCCGTGTGCCTTCAGTTGGAGGCCGAGGCTGATCAGGCCGAGGCAGAGAAGCAGATGGCCGAGGCAGATCGGAGGTTGGCCGAGGCGGAATGGGAAAAGGCCGATCTCACTAGTAGGGTGGGATCAGTCAGGGCGGAGGCACTCGAGCAGTTTAAATGCTCGGAAGCCTATCGGATCGACCTTAAGAAGGCTGCCCTCCCCTACTATGAGTCCGCGCTTCGCCGAGGGATCCGCAAGGGGTTCAAGCATGGCTATGGCCAGACCATCTCTTGGGCGGAGGAACAGGCACCAGGGATGATTATTTTCCCCTCTGGTCAATGTTATGACTCGGACCTAGCGACCTCAGAATCTTCTGGCTTGGCATCGGGGGAAGAGGAGGACCAAACAGACTCGTCTTTGTCTGAGGGACCGCTGACTACAGATGCCTCGGGAGGGCGCACAACCGAGGCAGTTCCCACACTGGTGGGGTCAGTGCCAGGGTCGGCCATCGCCGAGGATGCTGGGGGCAGACCTTCCGAGCCTTCAACTTCTGAGCCTTAGGATGGGACAGAGGCCTGATGTACCTGACTTTCTTTTCTCCTCTTTTGTATTTTTCTTGAAGAAAAAACTTTCTCTTTTTGGTGTAATGAAAGAGAAACCAAGTTTGGGGTTTTGTTATCATCAAAATCACCTGAAGAAACCCAACATTCACCCCCTTTTTGATGGTGACAAAACTGTAAATCATTAAATGCATTGGCGTGCCTTTAAACAAAATTGGATCCTGAAACCAACCAACACATTCCATCCTTGCAAGCTCCCACATGGTTCTTGTACGTGGCGGAGTTTACACTCACGCATAGTGAGGGATTTCAGATGGGCTGGCCTGTCTTACATCCAACACCATTTGATATACATAGAACCAAGTGGAGGATTTGCAGAATCGACAATCCACAAGGCAATCAATCCATTTACATACATCTCATCAAGCCAAACCAACACATACTATTCAATCATATTTACTGAATTGATAGGAAATGAGATACAAGTACCAACATATGTGTTCCAAGACCAAGTGCATTTTATTTCATTTCACGTTCATTACATGGTCCAAGGACACTTGACACATTTACATATAAATGCGAAAAGACTCAACTAATGCAAATGACACTCACAAAATGAAAATGACACTCACAAATGCCCAATGGCAAACATGCATACAACCATAGAGACATGCAAGTATAGACTATATAAACCTACACTAACTACTTCTCCGCCTTTGGCATCATCAAAAGAGGGGATTGGATACAAGAAAAATAGACCAAAAGGGAACTGTGGGACCCAAAGACAATCACCAAAGAAATGAACTAGAAGCTCCTTAGTCACCATTCACAGGAGGCAGAGGATCTTGGCCAGGTTGATGGCCGTGGCGAACATTGCTGAAATGATGGATGATGGAGTGAGGTAGGTTGTGATGTCCTGGACCCTTCGGATCCTTCCTCTCGGGTCCTAGATCTACTTTTCTCGGATGATTTATTTCCATTATGTTTGAAATTATCTTCTGGATATGTTTCGTGTTTGAACCCATGCGATTTGGGCACGTTTCGGAGGCCCGGAACGTGTTCCGTGACTTTTTTCACGTATTTTCTGATTCCCGCGTGTGTGTTCGAAAAAGTCTACGGAACCCTGTAGTGGGTGAACCGGGTCGTTCACCTACCAGCGGGTGGTACCGTTGCGATCGGCATGTTGCGAGAATTGAGAAAATAGCTCAGGGGAAGGGCGGCTAGGATCCCGCCGTTCCAAGGCATGGGCGGTCCCACCTGGGCCGCTCATGTACCAACGGTACCAGAAGATGAATGGCCAGGCCATGGCCGCTCATGGGGACATGCGGCCAGACCCTATCCGCTCACCCCAAGACACTGCGTAAGGGTAACAAACAACGGTCGAAAACTCACGGGATGAGCGGTCGGTCCTGGGCTGCTCAAGGGATGTGCGGTCACGGATAGGCCGCACTTGCCTCACTGCGTGCCGAGCCAAATGGCGTCGGGCGACGTGTGGCTAGCCCATGGCCGCACGAAAGGTCATGCGGCCAGACCCCAGCTGTACACCTTAGTGCACTGCATAACGGTCACAAACAATGGTCAAAACTCTGGGAGATGGGCGGCCAGCTTGGGGCCGCCTGAAGGGACATGCGATCCCACGATAGACCACTCAGCCCCGCTGCGCGCCGAGCCTGACTCGCAGCGTGCCGAGGAGATGGGCAGCCAGGACTGGACCGCACAAGGGATATGCGGTCCCTGGTGCGACCGCACATGGCTCACCGGTGCGAAAATGGCAAACCTTGCCAGAATCGCCCATTTCGGCCCCATACAAGCCCCACGGAGGAGGAAATGAAAGGAAAGGGACCCCCAAGCCCCCTAGAATGATTCTACGTCCCCAAAATGTGAAATCGCGGCTTAAAACGATGGATCAGGCGAACTCTCCCCGATGCATGCTCAACCCTCCCCGACGTAAAAGAACCCCTTCTCGGCCTCGCCTTGGCCTACAAATCGTGGGAATGGAAAGGTGATGAGCTAGGGATCGTCACCCTACCTCCGGTTCACGACGAGACGTCCATCCGAGCTCGATCCCACGAAGAACGCCGTTGAAAATCTCGCCTTCCCGTGCTTCCCATGCTCGCCGCACGCCCACGCGATCATCTCGCCATCACCCACGTCGTCGCGCCGTCGCCCCGCCATCTGTAGCCAGAACGGAGCTCACCGCGGTCGAATGGGTGAGAGAGAGGGAAAGGGACGCACGTAGGAGGAAGAAGAAGAAGAATAAGAAATGAAAAAAGAAACGGGATATTTATAGAAAATCTTGAAATATAAAAAAAATAAAATCTAAGTAGAGTGGTAAGTACGGGTCGATCCCACGAGGAAGAAAGATTACATTTTAAGTACGGGTCGCCTAGTAGTGGGCTGCTACACCTTCTCCTATGAGGCTTGCGCCTACCCCTGAAGTGCCTACTCCTGCCATTAACGCCTCAACTCTTGGCGTCACCTGAAACCTCTCCTACCCGCCTGCCTATGCCTCTGCTCGGCCCGTCGATGACGTCCACAAATGGGAGAAGAAGACGTAGCTGGTTGCTCCTGAAATCACTGATGAAGACCCAGCTAGAAGTGCACCGCCCTAGCCTGCTCTAGGGCACGTGAAAAGCCCACCTCCAAAATTGCTATTGTACGGAAAGCCACCTCCACGTCGGCCACCTAGGAGCCATAAGCATCCTGTGAATCTCTGGCCTTAAGCTGGTGATGAACTGCTGAGCCAGAAACCTTTGATCTGCCATAGCCGGTGATGCATACTAGCTCAACTCCATGAACCTTTCACAATATAGGGCAACCAAGAACTCCCCCCGAGACAATGCCAAAAACTAGGTGGATAGGTCGAGAAACCCTGCTAGTCTCAGTACATTGGTTCCACAACTACCGGAGGGGGCGGTACTCCACCATGCACTTCTTGGGTCCCTATGGCCAGCTCCACCTGGGACCGCGCCTCCCCCTCTGCGCCATCATGGGTCCTTAAACACCCAAGGAAAACAACACGATAAGAAAAATAGAGCATCCTAAGCCAACTATTGACTGTACCAAACTTTCTAGACTGTTAAACAATACATTTATTCTATATTCTTATACACGGCCATAACCTCGCTCTGAGACCTACAGTAACAACACATGATCCAAATACTAAGTCAAACCCTCTACCATTCAGATCCTACGTCGCCACCCACGAGCTGGGAAGCTCAAAAGGGTTCAATAGGTGTCACGAGAGGCGCTCGCCAAGATCTTGCTCCGGTAGGGTTACTGGTGGCCCACTCTACAGCGTGACTGCTCGGCCTACGTACAACAGTGTGAATGATGCCAGCGATTTAACCACTTGGTCCATCAGCCGGCAACAGAGCTCGTCACCCTAGTCGAGCCTTATCCTTTCACTCGGTGGGGGATCGACGGACCACTCTTGGACCATTATGTAACCGTGGTTTTTGTAGATCTATAGGATTGTGGGGCATGACGGACCATCCCCAGTCCGCCATGGCCGGTATAACGCCCTGCTCCTAGTGCATTATATGATGTGGAAAACTGTGAATTTTTTTATGTTTTATACGTTCGGGTGACCTTAACGGACCAGTCCTGGTGCGTTATAGTCTCATGGGGCACCAGTCATGGCGCGCCATGATCTGTGTGGGTTTGATGATTTTCTGGTGAGTATAACGCACTGGTAGAGGCACGTTATATTGAGCATAACGCCCCAGCGGTGGCGCGTTATAGTCTGCATGTCTGAGTTTGGCATTTGCACGGGTGAGGATAACGGCTTGGGGGAGGCACGTTATAGTCGCATAACCCCCTGACCCTAGTTCGTTACACTCTGCTAGTTTGGGAATTTCAGAAATGCATGTTTAATTCCCGTTTATTGCTTTCTATACTATGTCTATGCTATAATCGCATTATTTTATGATTAATGGCTTGCTCCTAGAATCCCAATGGAGCACTTGGACTTTTCATGTGATGGAACCACTAGCCGTAGCCCTAGACTTCATGGATGGTCGACCCACCGGGGAGAGGTGGAGGGGCAATCCCATCAAACAGTTTAAGCTAGTACCGTGGGCCCTTGGCTCGACCGTAGCGCTCTACGGGGAGGGAAATCTAGCTAGAGGCCTGGCCCTAGGCAGGGGTCAATGTGTGCACCCGTGGTCAGAGGCGGGAGTTGACACTGACGAGTGTTACTCAGACTAGTTCTCAGTTGATACGGTTCAATTATGCCTCTCGTTTGTCGTGGCACGGACTCGCGAGTTGCCTAAGATGCAGTGTAAGTGGTCAGGAGGCGCATCTAGTCTCTCTCTTCTGGTGGAGTTTCCTTGTTCTTTATCCTATCACTAGAATGATTGAGTTTATTCTGTTGGTAGATTTAGTTTTTACAGCTAGTTCCTGTTGCTAGCTGTTGCTCTCATTATTTATTTATTTATGTTGGCGTCTCGTTAGCCGATTTACTTGCCTAGATAGACATTTTTGTTCTAGTCTAGTAGTATGTTGAACTAGTGCATCTGCTTAGTTAATTGTCGGGGGCGCAAATGGGCTTGGAGGGGGGGATTCTCTCCCTTGGTTGAATGGGTGGTTAATGGGGGATTAATTTTGATCTTGGGGATGGGAAGATGTGTATTGGGAAGGGAGAAGTCTCCCTTGGGAGATGAGGGGTGGCTTGAGAGAATGAAGAGGTGTATGGGGAGTGCCAAGGGGTGCCTTGGAAGAGGGAGGGATTTAATGGGAGAGTTAATTATCTCTAGGGAGGTGAAAAGGTGTGATGATGTGGCAAGAGGGGAGAGGATGAGGTGGAGCTGAGGTGGAGGAGGGAGGAGAGAGAGGGGGTGGCCTAGAGAGAGAAGGGAGAGGAGAGAGAGAGGGGTTTGCCCCCTAGAGAGAGAGAGGGAGAGAGAGGGATGGGGGATGAGTTTCTCACCTCGGAGTAAACACTGGATTTTAAATTTTCTTCAATAATTTATTAGCTTCAAATGAAGGAAATGGGGTCCTATTTATAGACGTCCCACATTTTACAATAAGTCCCTGACTTTAGGACTAATGACCAGACTAACCAAGGGGAAAAGGGCGCCCCTGGGCCTGGCCCGCTTAATTGGGCCCAACAGACACATTAGACACTCTAATGACCTATTTACCTAGGTAACTGACTCAAATGAAGAAAGATTACATAGATATGACTCCAAAAAAAATAAGAATTATATGCTAAGACTCGAAAAATAAATGGTGAACGTGATGAAGCACTGATGGCGAGCAACATGATCCTCGAAAAAAATGTGGAGTGGTCGGGGATGTCCCCATCACGATGTGACTGGAGTAATTGGTAGTGGGGTGCTGGGGGCACCGTTGTGACTAAGGTTGTTGAGTGATCGGCTATTGCGGGGCCCGATGTAATTGGAGTAATTGGTAGTTAGGTGCGGGGGCACCATTGTGACTGAGGTTATTGAGTGATCGGGCGCTGCGAGCCCCGATGTGACTGGAGTAATTGGCAGTTAGGTGACGGGGGCACCATTGTGACTGAGGTTGTTGAGTGATCGGGCGCTGCAGGCCCCGATATGACTGGAGTAACTGGTAGTCAGGTGTCAGGGGCACCATTGTGATTGAGGTTGTTGAGTGATTGGGCGCCATGGGCCCCGTTGTGACTAGAGTAACTGGCAGTCTGGTGCCGGGGGCACTATTATGACTGAGGTTGTTGAGTGATCGTGCGTCGTGGGCCCTGATGTGACTGGAGTAACTGGTAGTTGGGCGCCGGGGGCACCGTCGTGACTGAAGGAGATGGGCACCGCTAGACCATGATGGTCGTGCTCGAGGCCCATTGACAAAGGCAGGGGCTTGAGACTTCATCTTGCGTCGAGACTCGTGAAGTATGCCCATTATTCAGGTAACGGTATTAAGGGCACGCTTATCGAAGTGACACCAAGGTGGCACATGATCATCGAGGTGGGAAATTAGGTCGGGCGCTTCGATTGAGCAACATCTGATGGTGCAGGATCATTGGGGTAGGGACTAGGCAGGGTGAACTCATGAAGTAGCATCTGGGTCATGGATGAACATCGAGGTAAGGCCGAGCAGGGCACTTTCATCAAGCAGTATCTGGGGCCATGCACAGATATTGAGGTATGGCCGAGCAAGATGCTTCCATCAAGTGACATTTGAGATCATGCACGAATATTGAGGTAGGGCCGAGCAGGATGCTTTCATCAAGCAACATCTAGGGTCATGCACGAAGAGGCAGGGCTCGGGCAGGGTGCTTTCATCAAGCGACATTTGGGGTCATGCGCGAATATAGAGGTAGGGCCAGGGCAGGGTACTTTCATCAAGCGACATCTTGGGTCATGCATGAATATCGAGGCAGGGCTAAGTAGGGTGCTTTCATCAAGCAAGATCTGGGGCCATGCACGATTATTCCATGACATTTAAAGTGCATTCATTATAGTAGCGTGGCTGCCTTTTAGGAGGTTTGTGTTTGGACTAGACATCGTATGAGGGACAATCATGCAACATACCCTCGACATGAGCCTAGCAAACACAAAACCAGCCAACCAAAGCCTTCATGCGCCGTTCGTAGTCCCGGGGGTGAGCTCCATTTATCTTATGACCCATGGCCACCCCATGGGGGGTTTTATAGAGTTTGGAGGGGGGTTTAGGTGGACCAACCTGAAGGTTATGGGTTGGTCCGTGTAAGGGGGGGGGGTTTACGCGAGTTTGACTGGTCCTTTTTACTTTGACAGGGACTCTGAGAATGCAGTTGCCTTGGCGATTGCATTCTGATGAACGCGATCGCCTTTATGAACATGTTCTCAGTGACACGTGGCCTTTAGGTGGGTTTGACCGGCCATTCTTGAATGCAATCACTTGGGTGACCGCGTCTTCATGAACGCAGTCGCCTAAGCGACCGCGTTTAGCCTAACATGGGCCAGGGGTTTAGGTGGGTTTGACCGAGGGTTTTTTCCCTCCAGAACGCGGTTGTGAAGGCGACCGCGTTCATAAACAGGCAGGTTGGTCCGCGTAAAGGGGTTTACGCGGGCCAAAGAGGCTTTAGGCTTCCTGGTTCGGATAAACCTCTCCCCCTAGGGGGTTCGGATGGACCGGAATGGCTGGGTTTGACCTGGAAGAGGGGGAAAGGTCATGTAAGTCCTACTAGGGGTTAAGACGGGCTGGAGCAACGGGTTTGAATGGGCCATTATTCCTGTGATCGGTTCAATTGGTATTTTCTTTTACGGTTCATATTCCGGATTTTAGTTGCATGAGCCTGGGATTTAGGTGGGTTAGAATTATTGGCTGGGTTCAGGGGTTTTGGTTGGTTTGGTGAGCTGGGGCTTACAAGGGTCAGGTAGACTGGGTGAAGAGACAACTTACTTGAATCTGGCCTCTAGATTGGCCAAACCAGACGTTCGTGTGAGCTCTGTCTTGAATGTGGTGAACCCAGGTGTGATGTGACTGTTGGATCCGCTAGTGTTCGGGCGCTTACGGAAGGTGTGTCGGGAGTTGTTCCCTGCTCCTCCGTCATGCACCACGCGACGCGATGGGTTGTTGGGAGTCTCGGGTTGGTCCAGTAACTGGGGTATCGGCATGATGATGCCGTTTGTCTGGTAGTCGGGGTGGCCCCCGCTTGTTTTGGTGTGCCGTTTGATTCGACAAAATGTCTCGATTTCTGAGCTCGCCTTGATGGTAGAGCACCGTTGGCGTTGTACCATCTGGCTCTATTTAGGGAGTATTTTCCTATGCTTAATCCTCAATTCATTAGAGAGAATAAGCAGGTGCCAACAGTGTCTATAAAGGATATTTTCGCACAAGGGTATTACTGTAGTTTTCCTAAACACTAGGATATATCAAGCGGGAAAGAGACAAAGTGGTCGTCAAGCTTTCCATTTCCCGTGTACGCTGGGCTGGCTTCCCGCGCGAATACTGCATCACCCGCCCCCCAGGCTCTCTTGGACTTTTCCTCTCAACGAACATCTTGGCGAAAACATCTGAAGAATCAACAGCATCATCAACCAGCCCCTTCGACAACACAGATGATCTGGACATAGCACAATTAGCACTCTTTCTTTCTGATTCTAGCATGGTGGGGTCTTCAAAGTACCGGGCTACAGCGGCCCCTTGACAAAATGTTGATGGTAATTTCATGTCAACAACCCAGAGTCTCCCAACATTGATAACGATGACTCCCGATAGCCAAGGCCTCTTCTACTCATCTTTCTGCCCCTTGGGACGGGCTTGGTCCGCCCCTGTAATTGTACACCTAGGCCCATGCCCGGTTGATAGCCCAGTTTCAGAATCATTTGCCATCCCATGGAATCTAGAATTTTGGACTTGATTTTAACATCAGTAGGTGTGGTGGCGGGCTTGCGTGACGCATATGCCCATGAGAAGTTCAAGTCCATCACCGATAAAACTGGCCTGTTGCTCGGCCATAGTGTAGGCAGAATCTTGTTAGCAATAGCATCAACAGTTTGGACCGTATAAATACTTTTCACCTTGACAACCCACCCCTGAAATGAAAATTTGAGGCATTGGTGAGCGGTCAAAGGTACTACATTCAAGCTGTCAATCCATGGACGACCCAGAATAGCCTTGAACATTAGGTCTATGTCCAATACATAGAATTCAAAGGCCATGGTCAAAGGCCCTAGCTCGGCCTGAACTATTACGACCCTGTGGCAAGCTCTCCTGGAGTTATCATATGCTGCAATGGTTGCCGGTGTCAGCCTTAGCATATCTTCAGAGACATTGTAGGAATGCAAAGTGCTCAAGGGACAGACATTAATTGAAGCTCCTCTGTCCACTAGAGCTAAATCGACGGCCACTTTATTCAATGAAATCGAAATGCATAGTCGCATCTAACGTGCCTCTGGGGGTGCTAGCTCTGACTCAGAAAAGGAAATAGATGGCCCCCTTGTTATAGTGGCCAACACTGATGATAAGCTATCTACTGCCACATCCTCGCTCACCATCACCTTCTGTAGAAACGCTTTGAAAGCATCCTGGTGTAGCATGGACCTTCTTATTAACTCCAAGACTGAGATCTTGGCCGGCATCCAGTCTAAGTGCTGTAACAAATCATATCTAGTGCCAAGCAAGGGGTCGATTTCTTCTGTTTCTATTACTGAGGAAGGAATTGGGGGGTTAGGTGCAGGTGCAGCAGTAGAAGGGTAATTTCTCTGAAACAAGTGCCCACTCCTGAGGGCAAGGTTCTACGTCGGCACGACGACGGATGGACTCCCAATTGGCCCAGTAGGGTGAGTGGAAGCGATAGAAGTGGGGGTGATGATGGTGGTGGCTGGTCTAACGGGCCCTGGCAGAGTGGTGATTGGTGAAGGGTTAAGTGGAGGAGTGACAATGAAGTGTATGGTGGGTGATGGTGCACAGATTGACGAAATGGTGGGTAATGTGGTGGGTGTAATGAGGGATCTGGAGGGAAGAGAGGGTGGAGCGGTGGTCAAAGTGGTGGGCCGGAGGATGGAGGGAACAGAAGGTGAGGGGGAGTTGGTGTATGTGTGGTGGAAGGCTAGGAGGTGAGCGGGAGTTTAATCGTCATAAGACCACCCAGCATTAGGGGCTGGGCGGTGAACAATATTTGCTTATGCCAGTGCCAGCGACTGTTGTTGAGGAGTGGGTGGGTGATCTGGCATGGGATTTTGATGAATCCCAAGGCTAGGTTGTTGCTACTGAGAATGAGGTTGAGGCTACTGAGGTTGCCACTACTGTGGCACTGGCTACTGCGGCCTCGCCTGTCTTCTTCCCTCCTTGATGTCTTCTATTGACTTGTGCATCTGGGCCCAGTCAATCCTTTGCCCCTCTTGTAAATCATACACCAAGCCTCGGAACTAATAGCATCTTTCAATTGTGTGCCCGGGCTGCCGATGATATATACAATATCTTGACTGATCAACAGCTAGATTCCAATTCTGATGTTCCAGAGGGAGCTGAATGTCACCAGTGTACATTAGAGCCGAGAAAATGTCTGGAAGGATTTCGGGAAGTGGAGGATAATGGGCTCTTTTTGGACCCGATCGAGTAGGTCCATAGCCAACAGTAGGAGGAACATTGTGGTATTGGGGTGGCTACTGAGGCTGTTGCGGTGCTGGTGGTGGTTGTTGTGGCTAATGAGGTGCTTGGAATGATGGTCAGGGAGCTGGTGGAGTAGAGAATTGGGGGTTGCGGGGGGGCTGCTGGAAACGGGATGGAGCGGACTAGTTAACAGCCTGCACCTACTCATTGGTTTGTACTCCCTCAGTAACTGGGCCTTGCGTCTTCGTGACAGATTTTTGCTTTTGGGCCTCAAATAAGCAATGTATGGGAGAGTCTTTAAATTGGGTCTGGATAAATCGGGCCCGACTGTAAAACTGGTGCATATTTAAAATGTCATTCATAGCTAGAATGTTCCAGAATGTAGGGGTAGCATTTGAAATTAAGAATTTCACTTTCTCTTCTTCCGGGATCTGCCCAGGCACACATGAGGCCATCTGCCTCCACCTATCTGCATAAGTGGCAAAATATTCATCTATCTTCATTTTTTCTGCTACTAGGTCTGTGAAGGAATGCTCCAGGCCCATCCAGTCTTGAAATCTCTGTATAAACTTTTCTTTGACAACTTTGAAACTTTCTGCCTCCTCCAAAGACAAAGTGTAGAACCATTCAAGTGCAACCCCGTCCAATGACCGGCGAAAGAGATACGCCATGAGGCAATCATCGTGCTGGAACTGCATCAATTCATATAGAAACTCCCTTATGTGAATGAATGGGTTACCATTCCCGTCATACTTTCGGAATGTAGGGAGCTCGGACTGAGGGGGAAAACGAATATCCCGAAAGTTAGGAACGAGAATATTGGCAAGGGATTGTGGGCCAACCCGTTTATGAAGAAGGTCGATTTGTTGCTGCATGGTAGCCCATTTTTCAAGAAGTTCCCGTTCCCGAGAACGAGGAGACAAAACAGGAAGAACAGAATCAGTATATGGAGCTGATGGGTAGACTGATGGAGGGGGAAGCCCGTGAGAAGGGTAATGGGCCAGGGAAGGGCCCACATCAGCATGAGCAAGCTGGGCGGCCCCTTGCCTGAAGATGAATAAAATCAGCCGGGGCCACGAGGGCCTGCGGCACTAGAGAGACAGTGGTATAAGGATCAGAATAAGATGACGAGGGGATCTGGGTTTTCCCCTTATCCAGAGCCTGATGGGCTGAGGTAGAAGCCTAGCCTGCTTCCAAACTGGGAAATCGGAGAGTCCGGGGATGGATGGGAGTGAGATCAATGGGCGCGACAGAAGTAGCCCCTAATCCAATACCAGGAGATGAAGAAGTGGCAGCAGCAGACACACCATGGGCAGAAATAGAAGATGGGTCATCCTACCCCTGCAACGCTTGACGGAGAATATGAAGCTAAGTTGGATCTAACTAGGCCATCATATGGAGCACTTGACTGGCCAAGTTATGAGTGGAGGAATCATATGGTGAGGGTTGAGTACCCTCGGCAACAATAGATGGGAGAGGAGGGGCGGATCCTTCTCTCCCCTGCAGAGACGTGACCCTGGGCAGGTCCTCCAGGAATCCCTAAGGAAGAGAGTCCTCACGGGCCTGAGAGAAATCGTAAGAAGACATGGTGAGAGGAGAATCGAACAAAGGATTGAAATAAGAAATGAAATGGGAGTTGCCCTTAGGAGATGATCCTGTGGGTGTGAAGCAACTCCACATGCAATGAACAGCCTAAAGATAAGAGAAAATACACCTAATAAGGACCTAAACCAAAATTATCAACAAAAATACACACACAAGGAGAGGAGAGAAGAGGCAACCAATAGCCAACCAAGTTAAAATGATGCACAAAATTTTTTATAAGTTTCCCTTTTAGAACCTTAGTGAATTAAGTTAAATGAAAATTCTCTCAACACTAGGATTCCTAATAGGGGTGGAATGGAGACTTGGTTGACTCTAAGGGTACTCTCTCTCTCACGGATGCAACCTAGACTCGGGGGTGGCAAGGTACAACCTGTCCAGCGTCCGTGTGAGAATCCACGGCTCACGGGGACTTACGGAGGTCCCGGATAAGGTCACCTAGTCGGCCCCAAGGAATATGGAGACGAGAGGATCCCCTACCAATGTAGGAATTCAACTAGTATGGAAGAATGGATGAATCCTATGTGCACCAGAGTGCATGCAAAATCTAGCCTAAATCTAACAATCAATGATCAACGAATTATGATAAGTATGGCAATAATCATGCAAAAATAAATGACAATCATGGGAGATCAGAATAGCACCCAAACAAGTATGAAATGATGTGGAATAATGATCAAAATGAAAATCCCGGGTGCACTGTAGCACACAAACGTGGTCTGGTGGGAGACCGCTCAGGGAGATAAACGGCCCTGGGAAGGACCGTGTTGTTGCAGGGATCAGTAAAAAGGCTAAAAAAAACATAGAGGGCTGTAATGAACTGAGACTGTGGAGACAGAAGCGTACCTGACTGAACGGTCTATGGCATGACCGTGCAAACTGTGGAACGGCCCTGAACAGACCACAGAAACTTAGTAAACCCACAAGATTATAAAGAACAATGACGTACCTGAGCCAGCGGACGTGCGCGACCTTTTGACAGACCGTGGAAACTGATGAACGGTCCGACGAGGACCGCTGAAACTGAAGCTAGGATGACACGGCCTATCGTCCAACCGTGGGAATACTTGAGCGGTCTTTGGAGAACCGCGTACACCTCCAGGAACAGAAACGCGCTATGGATAAGATGACAACCTGAAACAACTTAGAAAACCCCAACTGTGATGTCCCGGACCCTTTCAGATTCTTACTTTTAAATTCTGGATCTATTTTCTCTGAGTGTCTGACTCCGTTGTGTCTGAAATTATGTTTCAGACATCTTTCATGTTCGGATCGGCGCGATCTGGAGCTGTTTCGGAGGCTCGGAGGCATTCTGTGACTTTTTTCGTGCGTTTTTCTGATTTTCGCGTACGGGTTTTGGCAAACCCTGCAGAACTCGGCTGCGGATGAACCGGGTTATTCACCCAGGCAAGAGTGGTACCGTTGCGATTGGTGCGTTCCGAGGATCGTAAAAACATGATTTTCTATTTTTTTGATATTTTTCAAAAAAATCAGATTTTCTATATAACCCACATTTCTTTTTCCTTTTTTTCTCTTCTTCTTCCTTCTTCTTCTTCCTCCCCACGCCATGACCGCACCCCCCTCTTCCTCTCTCTCTCCCGTTCGACCGCGATGAGCTCCCTTTCGGCTGCAGACAGCGGCGGGGCGACGGCACGGTGACGTGGGCGATGGCGAGGCGATCGTGCAGGCATGCGGCATTCGTGGGAAGCATGGCGAATGGAGGTTCTTAATGGCATTCTTCATGGATTGATCTTGGATCGACGCGTCTCGACGTGGAACGGAGGTAGGGTGACGTTCCCTAGCTCATCGTCTTCCTCTCCCGTGATTTTTAGCCCGAGGCGAGGCCGAGAGACAGGGTTTTTCATGCCGGGAGGAAAAACCATATTATGGGGAGTGGCCGCCTGATCCATCGTTTTAGCCTGCGATTCTGTGTTTTAGGGGCGTAGAATCATGCTAGGGGACATGGGGGTTGATTTCCCTTCGTTTCCCCCTCCGTGGGGCTTGTTTGGGGTCGAAAATGGCGAATTCCGACGAGTTTGCCATTTTCATGCCGATGAGGGATGAACGGCCGAACCAGTGCCCGTTTATCCCCACGAACAGTCCATTCTTGACCGCCCTTTAGCTCAGAGCGCAATGGGGTATGCGCGGTCAGTCGTGTGGCCACATATCCCTATGAACGGTCCAACCCCAACTGTTCATCTCGTGGGTTTTCGATCGTTGGCTTCTCACTATTGCACAGTGTTCGGGGTCAGCGACTAGGGGATAGCCGTGTGTCCTCATGAGTAGCCACGTGCTGGCAATTCATCCCATCGTACCGTTGGTGGATGAGCGGCCTAGGTGGGTCCGCCCATGACCTTGAACGGTGAGGTTATAGCCACCCTTCCTCAGAGCGGCTAGGGTCTGGCCATTCGTGTCTCTTACCGTTGGGTTGATGAACGGCCAGGTTGGACCGTCCATCTCCCAAGCGCGGCTAAGGGTTAGCCATTCATCTTTTGAACGGCTTCGGACTAGTTGTGGTGCTGCTCGTTCTTCTCAGGGGTAGAACGGCCCGTCTTTGACTGTTCACACCCTGGAGTAGCCCGTGCCTAGCCGTGCATCCTTGAGCAGCCAATGATGGACCGTTTATTGTCTGAGACCTAACCGGTGATTTCTTCTATGTCGATTCGAGTCTCAGGTGAGCGGACCTCGATCCACGTGCTGACTCACAGTCTAACTGATGTTAGGCATCATGTGGGGACCATGTATGGGGTGCCGTGGGGGGTCTCGAGACATGGCATCTTCGGCTTATGTCACCATGAGTCGGTGTTGTACGAGGGGTGATCCTTATACTTGTCTACCGTCGGAGTCATTTTTCATGACTTGAGAGTCTGTGCTTCCGATGACCCATCCACTAGTCATAGCTTCCACGACATGCGTATGTCGGCCCACTGGGAGCACTAGTGTGGCGCACCCGAGAGAGACGGTGAGTAGGCTGGTTACCGTAGGGCCCCCATGTATCGCCGAGTCTGGGATGGTGGGGGAATTATCAGTTAGAGAATAGACCTAGGGCATATGGTCCGAATGTGCACACAAGGCTGAGGGTTCAGACTCGCACGGACAAGCACGACCTCAGCTAGTCCTTGTCTTGTGGTACTTTGGTTACTGTGTGTGTCTGAGTCTCGCGCCCGGGGCATTGTAGCTAGACACTTGTGACGCGGTGTAAGACGTCAGGGGACGCATCCGGTTTCATTCATTTGAAAAGAGGGTAGCAAGACTAGTTATAAGGATTAAACTAACCCTAACTTACTCGGGGGAGCTTGTGTGGGGACACAAAAAAAAATGAGGGATGTATGGTCCCAACTCACTCGGGGGAGCCTCGTCTCTCGAGGATACGGTGTCGACCCGAGGACGAGAGGAAGGCCGGGTGTCACCACCTGAATCGCCACTGTGGCGCCGCTTGGTCGCTGTGTTAATATCAGTAGCAGTTGCGCCAGGAGATACCCCCTGTAAAGAGGGGTTGTCATCAGTACCAATTGCTCCTGCAATCAAAATAGGCATACAAACAATTAATAGCCTCATAATGAAAGTGGCGGACAACAAAGAGGAAGGGAAAAGAAGGCCATACCAGTCGCTCCCACAGGCAGGTGAAGTCTTGTGACTAATTGGCTGGAATCTATCCGAAGGGTCCGAGCTGCCTTCTCCACCGCATCTTTAAGTGCCTGAGGGGTAGAGGCTAACTCCAACTCTGAAACATGGTTAGACCCGCATAGCCCACTGCATTGATCAGACGTGCCCTCCAAGCAGTAAAGGCTCCTCCAGTTAAGTGCTCCCTCTGGGACAGGCTCGGACAACTGTGAATCGTGGCTCAAACCACAAGAAGCCCTAAGGTCCTCCCACCAGGAGTAAGGCAACGTGGAGCCAGAGGCACCCTTACGGCGCAAGCCAGAAGAAGAAGCTTCTCCACCAGATACCGGCTTCAAGGGCTTTAATGCCCCGGTATATTGGCTTCTATCAATGGGCATTGACTGCCCATGTTCCTGCCACCGGGCTTCAATGCCTCGAACCACCTGAGCTAGGCTGGAGAAGTGGGATTTCATGAAGCCAGAATCTAGAAAATGAGGAGGCAAATCCTCCCTCCTGAGGCGCCTCTCCTCTGCTACTCTAATGTTGTCTGCCCGCTCTCTAAAGACGTTGCTGACTTTAAACCACCAACGAGCATAGTCTACATCGAAGTGGCCCGCGCGCGCCTGTGCTGGAACGGGAACATCCTCCCCCACGCTCCTGTATAGAAAATCCTGCCAGGAAGCTACAACCAGGTGTACATCTTTCTGTTTGTACTGCCTTGAAGTCAGAGGCTTTGTCCCTTCGGGAGCCACGTTAGGTGATGACTTGGTCGTACAGTTACTGGTCGCGTCGTCTAGTGAGTCGTGTCCTTTCATCTAGGTCATAGGTTCGTACCGACATATCGAGTCTCATAGTCGTCCCACATCACTACATCTCTCGTAGGAGGGTTGAACAAGGGGTGGGAAACTATGGATTACATCAAAACTACCTCCACACAGGGAGGGGCGCTAAGCCGGCTAGGCGGGGTGGGAAGATTAGCTAAATTAGTGCCGATTGGGCGCTTCCCCGGGTCTATCCAGGTCTGGAATGACAGGACAGGAAGTCACTGTAGACACCCCTACGCACTCCTCTAAACTCGGAAGTCACTGAAACTGGTGCCAAAACGTCTCTGAAGGGGCCAGGTATGCTTGTGAATTTTTGTGGGCAGACACGACGTCGTCACTGGCCGGGGCAGATTCTGGATCTGATCCTCAGTGCTCTGGCTCGAACTGGACCTAGGATACTACAGCAAATGGACGAAGTTGCCATGGCCTCTCCCGAAGTCCAAATGTAGCGGGATCAAGATGAGTATGACCGTGATCGAGTCCTCTTCCAGTAGCAACCAGGAAGAACACCAGACGAGGTCGGGGAAGAGAGAGGGAACTCATTGAGTGAAGGGGTGTCAGTTCAGATTTTGAGAGGCCTATTTTGCGCACTTGGGGGAAGAAAATCGGAACGGGAGGCTCCAGACTCCGAACGAGGCTCCACCTGCTGCGTTGCTTTAAGGACTGGTGGTACCTCGACCCGGTCAAGTGGCGAACCCAGAAGAGTAAGGATGAAGTTGTGGAAGCTTCTCTATTGCAGCTCTGCCTTCCAGTCAGGGCAACTGTGCACAGTCGGGGAAGAATGGGCCCTTCGGACAGCAGAGAAGTCGGATGCCAGCGGGACCACCACGAGTGCGGAGATGTCTCGATGAGCTTTCCGGTGATGTATGGTACGACTTCAGATGATGCCGAATGACTCTGGGACAGGATCTGTAACTCGGGCCTCTACTGCTGCTTGCGATCTGGGCTGTGCAGGGTGGTGTTGGTGGAGATGGGGTGGCAAGGGGCGGAGGTACAACAAAGGGAAATGAGGGGCTATACCGCCAAAAACCTCCGCCTTTTGTCAAGATCGTTAATGTTCTGCAATGTGATAATCAGGCGCAGACCAGAAGAAGCATCGGACCCTTGCACGGTTGCAGAAGAAGTTGTTGAAGCCATTTGTTATAGCTGTAATCAAAAGGGGTAACAAAATTAGAAAATAAAAATATGCTCAAAGAAAATTTCTGAAGAAAATTCAACAGAGTCTCCCCTTAGTTGGGAGCGTCCTAGAACAATAGGGGAGCACATCCATACACCAAGGTGGGACGGTCCCTAAAAATAGGGCCGTAGGTGATGCACCTAGGCCGAATGGAAAACAGGGAATACCGGTTCCGAGGGCTAGCCTACTAGGAACCTCCCCGAAGCCATTGGGTAAAGAAGGGTGATCCCGTTTGAAAGATAATGAACAGGGCTTCGAAGCTCCCCAATTGCTTCGCTATGGTGCCACCGATCCAAAACACCACAATGGCCACCGTCTCACCATGGTAAAGAAGAAGGGGAGAGGGAGAATGGCCCACCGCCTCGACTATGTTTGGTAAAAGAGAAAGGGGGGGAGAAGGCTCATCGGACACTCAGAAGCCCTCAGTGTCACAGAAGAAGAAGCCACCACTGCCGTCATCGCCGAAAGAAAATACCCTTGCCACCACTGAGGAAGGGATCATGATAAGGAAAGATGAAGGGTTTGAAAAACCTTGCGAGAGGGTTTAAAAAGGGGAAGAAGGGAGAAGGTGAGTCAGTACCAGCATCACTGACTCACCGCTCTGCTTTTACACCAGCCTCGCCACTGAATTAGGGCACGGAGGGCACGCTGCCGAATCAAGTGTCGAGATCACGCCACCGACTGAAGGCTTAGCCCTGCCACCGAATTGAGAGGCCAAGACACAGCCACATCAGTAGTGACGCATGCCACCGACTCAAGGGGCCAAAGCGTCACCGAATCAGCCCATCTAGGGCCATCACCGATTCACACCGCTCAAGTCGTGACACCGACTCAAGGAGACGTGGGCCCTACCTGTCAGAGCCCGATGAACCAGGCACATTTGTGGACCCCACCCCACTCGTCCTTCACTAGCGACGTCCATGGCTGGGGGGCATTTTTGACATCCAAAAGCACATTCTCACTAAGTCTCAGGAAGTCAGTGCATCACTTTGCATTAAGTCTCATTAAGGTCAATGCATCATTCTACATTAACCATCTTAGGCCAATACATGTTTTTAGGCTTAAGCTTAAAAAGTCAAAGCATATTTTTAGGCTTAGGTTACATAAGACAATGCATGTTTCCCACTAAGTCTAATAGGTCGAATGCATCCTTATTCTATGAAGAACAAAGGTCGATGCAGTTTTTGAACGATTGAAACATAGGTCGACACACACTACACCTTTGCACACATAAGGTCGGTGCACATTACATCTAGTGTTGATAAAGATCAACCTTCATCCTTATAATTTCTTTATAAGGTCGGTGCATGTTTTCTCACATGACCTATAGGGTCGGAGCAAGTTGAGCAACATGTATATAATGTCGCTGCACATTTTGGGTGTCTGCATATAAGGTCAATGCACATCTTGCATGACTGCATACAAGGTCGGTGCACATTTCTGATCATGCATATAGAAGGCCTACGCACATTTTCAGGTCTGGGCTCATTCAAGTCTGTGCAGGTCCAAGGTCGGTGCATGTTGCATACTTTAGGTCTGTGCACATTTACATGTAGCATTTTAAGGTCGAAGCACATTAGTATCTTGCATACTAATGTCAGTGCACACTCTCATCGTTGCATAAAAGGTCAGAGCACATTCTATATCATGCATAATAAGGTCGGTGCACACTGTGCCTTATGCTAAACAAGGTCGATGCATATTTTGCATCCAGCATATAAGGTCGGTGCACCTTTTCAAAATCTGCTTATCAGGTCAATGCACATATTGCATTCTGGTCTAAGCACATCCTAGGGTCTATGCACATTTAGGCTTCAAGGTCTACGCACAGTGTGTAGTTCGTGCAAAATTAGATCTGTACATGCTTTAAGTCAGTGCATCTTTTCTTATACCCTAAGGCATTCTGCAAAACATCTATATGACAGGTCTGAGCATAAGTTGTTACTTCATAATTGTCTAAGTATGAATTCCTTATGCTAGGTATTTGACTAAATGTCTTTACTCTGATTGGCAGGATTAATGCAAGTATCAGGTTTCTGAGATCAGTAGAACATTAAGTGCTTCCCCTGAAGCTCAAACTCAGGCTGCACGTGGGGCACCTACGGTAACTAGCCTAAAAACCATCTCACTCGGGTCACGCTCTCCACCACTCTCAAGTGAGTCCGCACCCACGTGCCCAGGAAAGCTACGACTAGTGGGGGCTCACAAAACGTAAACACTAAAAATTACGCATGCAATCATCTCGACTAACATGAAGTAACAAGTGGCTCGCAGCCACCAGACTCTGGACAGCCCACTAGACCTAATAACCCAACAGTCCTTTAGTCACGAGACTCAGCTCAAGACCGCTGCTCGTGACGACACAGTGCCGTCAATCCGGCCTAATCCCTAGGTCTGAAACCACGATAACATGAAACCTTTGGACACCCAAAAATAGGGTCACGGTCTCCACGGGATGTCTGGGGCACTCACGGGGCCATAGGTCGGTCATTGGGTCTCAACCGGACCGACCAGAGACCAACACAATGCAAAACGGATACGGCGGGCATGAAATATTGCCTAGCGGTCCTCTCTAGACTGTTAGGGAGCCTAGCGGTCTCCTCTGGACTGCAAGGCCTAGCCTAGCGGTCCAGCCAGGACCGCAAGGGCCAAAGACGATCCATAACCCCTAGTGGTCACTCCCAGACCGCCAAGCAGAGTGGCGGTCCTCCGCCTGACCGCTAAGCGGAGCCTAGCAATCAGTCGCAAGGTCGCTACCCCACTGACCCCAAAAGCCCAAAATAGGGTCAAACGGTCATGCCCTGACCGCAAAGCAGAGCCTAGCAGTCTTCACTAGACCACTAAAGCACCCTGGCGGTCCATCGTGTGACTGCAAGGCCTGAACCGACATACGGGGGACCCTAGCAGTCTCCACACGACCGCTTGGCACCCTAGCGGTCGCTGGAAGGACCGCTAAGCCGTTTCGAACCCGAGAATGGTGAAAACGGTGAGAAAGTTCATTCCACGCCCCGTTTACACCCATGTGAAGGGGAAAACAAGGGAAAACTAGTCCCCAACCTCTCTAGCATCTAGAGGACCCATTTAAACCCCAAAACATAATCAAATCACAAGATCTGGCTCACACCCCAAAATCATGTATTTTTTCCCAAATGCTCAAATAAGCCCGCTCGTTATGAGTGTTTACCTTATGAAAATGGTATGATTTTATCTTTTGGAATATGTGATGGTTTGGCCTTTAAGCGCCTTGTAAATATTTCACCTCACGACACTTCCGTCCATCCGCTGTGACGTCCCCGGACACGATACGGGATCGCGGGAAGGGGGTGCCATAGTTAAGTCGTCACCATACTAATGGATCACTCGATTAATCTCGATATGTATCTCAGACATTTAGTATCTATTTGATTCGACACTCCGAATATCTCAAAACAGGTAGTGTCGAACCTAATGCTAAGTGCCCATTGCTCTGTCACCATTTATGTAACTGAGTCTCCCGGGAAATGAGCAACAAAGTATGGTGTGATAGTAAGATACATTCCCTATGCTGCCTATGTCAATCTAATTCCTCTTGACTGCTTACCTAGACATATGAAGATAGCTACAACAAGCTTCCTCTTCATGACACAATGATGCAGATCACTAGGAGTATATAGGGCATTACAAAAATTGTGATTCATGAGCTCACACAATGATGAAGAGAGATGCATTCATCATTCTCACGTGCGGTCATATATTACACATGCCGTATGATACGCATACTGCAGTGTCCTTTCATTTCATAGGTATGTCTCAAATAAAAAATGCTATAAAATGTCACACGGATATAAGCCTTGTTACGACCTACACAGCTAACCAGAGTCTCACAAATCAGTCTCTCATGTTCAATGCCTTCTTGCAACTCACATATCTACATTTTACAAGCTCCATGGGATGACAACTAAATCCACATGGTCAATCTAAGTTAGATGTCATCTTAGCCTCAGCTAAGGCGGCATATAAGTGTTAGTCAAAATATTGCACTCGCTACTTAACCTCCAAAGTACTGTAATATCAAATGTCTCATCTTTGCTCTCTTTTTATAAGCACCAAAGGTAAATCACCAGTGTGAGATGGTCGATTCAAGTCTAGTGACACTTTGACGCTATGTAAAACATCCATTCATTCCAAGTTGGTATCATTGGATAATAAACAAACTTTAATGATGTCAAACATTGTAACTATTACAATTGTTAATTTACAAAGACCCATAGACCTATAATGGGTAACAAAATTTTCTCTGAGGTCGCCGGAGAGCTCCCAATGTCGGGATCCTCTTCCTCTTCTCTCTTCTCTGGCAGCGTCTTCCTCTGTCTCTGCGGGTGGTGTCTATCTGTCTGCATCTCCTTTTTTTTTGTTCATCGGAGGAGACGGCCTTTTATACTCTCGGTGGCGGGAGCCTTCGAACGCGAATGGCAGATGCGGGAGCGTGAAGGCATTAACGGGGATTTGACTTGGGCATCCTTGGTGGCAGGAGGTAGGCAATATGCCTTCATCCCCAGTCGACACCTCAGCTAAACCGTTGTGCACCAAGAATCCGTAGGGGATGGCGTGAGATCTCTTCTGCAGGACGCACCGCTGGAGGGAGGTCACAGTGTGCCACTGAAGAGCTGGAGTAGTGTGCCGCTGGGAGATACAGAAAGTGTGCCGCTGAAGGAGCTTGCCCCGGGAGCATGCCGGTGGAGAGACCACAGGCGGGTGTGCCATTGGAAGGGCCCCTGCAGGTGTGCTGGTGAAGGCGCCATGGTGGGTGTACCGGTGAAGGCTTCAGGAGTGTGCCGGCGAAGACCCACATAGGGCGTGCCGGGGAAGAGCTGCAAGAGCGTGCCGGCAAAGACCCACGTAGGCAAGAGCGTTCCAGCGAAGACCCATGCAGGGCATGCCGGGGAAGACTTCAGGAGTGTGCCGCTGAGCGAGAGGCTGGGGGTGTGCCGCTGAAGGGCTACCCCAGGGTGTGTCGCTGAAGACACACCAGCGGGTGCACCGCTGAGGAGCACTGGCGGGTGTGCCGCTGAAAGGGCACGAGGGTGCGCCGTTGAAGGCTGACAAGCGTGCCGTTGGGACACGTTCAAGCCCGTTACGAGCACAAGTCGTGGTCCATTTTGATTTTCTTCGGGGCCCACGATTTGTGAGCTTCTCGGGGGTTGGTTTCTCTTCACTTTCGTGACTCTGGAGAGGGCTTCACGACAGTGTGTGTTTGTTCAGAGTGTCTGGATGGGACGTCTTCTCCACAGCTACTTCAGTTGGAGTTGTTCTTGATGCTGAACTGGACAGGATACGCGGACATGCAATTCTACACGTCCACAAAGGCTCACTCCTATTTTTCAGGTGAGGCTGGGCCTTTGGGTGGCACATTCAGTGAGGTCGATGCATATGAGGTGCTTGGCCTTCTACACCTTCTCCATGGTCGGTGCACATGAAAGACTTCTTCAGTGAGGTCGATGCATATGAGGTGCGTGGCCTTCTACAAGGTCAGTGCACATGAAAGGCTTCCTTCAGTAAGGTCGGTGCACATGAAGAACTTTCTTTAGTAAGGTCGACGCACATGAAGAGCTTTCTTCAATAAGGTCTATGCACATGAAGAGCTTCCTTCAATAAGGTCAGTGCACATGAAGAACTTTCTTCAGTAAGGTCGATGCACATGAAGAGTTTTGCAGGATATCTTCACACCTAGACACATCAAGGGATGTCATGAATTTCTGAGCCAATTGGCTAATGACTCATGGTGTAACATTATCAAAACATCATGTACATAACATCTACACCTCCCCGGGGTACAAGTACACTTTGGGTTCTCCTCCCAGGACTAGACTGGGGCCCTTTTCATGATTGCCTTGGCATTGATTTGGTTGGATCAAAGATCCCACGAAATCTAGATATCTATGATGTTTTAATGGCCAAGAGTTCCAAGGTCAAGCTCATGTAACCTATCATCTAAGACCAAGTGATCTTTCAATAGATTAAATAGGAAGCCATAGGAATAGTAAGGTCAGTGCACATGAAGAACTTTCTTCAGTAAGGTCAATCTTGACATCCACGATGAATAGTAAGGTTGGTGCACATGAAGAACTTTCTTCAGTAAGGTCGATGCACATGAAGAGCTTTGCAGTATATTTTCAGACCTGGACACATCAAGTGATGTCATGAATTTCTAAGCTAATTGGCTAATGACTCATGGTGTGACATTATCAAAACATCATGTACATAACATTTACACCTCCCCAGGGTACAAGTACACTTTGGGTGCTCCTCCCAAGACCAAACTGGGCCCTTTTTATGATTGCCTTGGCATTGATTTGGTTGGATCAAAGATCCCACGAAACTAGTCATCCATGATGTTTTAATGGCCAAGACTTCTTAGGTCAAGCTTGTTGTGCAGGTGGAATGGCAGTCTAGAGGGGGGGTGAATAGATCCGCCCCCAAATTTAGAAACAAATGCAGGCTTAGATAAATAATTTAAACTACGTGAATTTATTTATTTATCAAAATTATTATTAATTTTGTTATCATTATTATTATCATTATCATTACATATTATATACCCTTTTTTGAAGGAAGAGTGGGCCGCTAGAGGACTAAAGGGAGGGCTAAAGGAGCGTGTTGGCGAAGGTATGGAAAGGGTCAGAAAGGGGCGTGCCGTTGAGCACGGGGAGAGCGTGCCGGAAAGGAGGCCACGGGAGTGTACCGGTGAAGGTTGGGGTTAGTGTGCCGGGGAAGAACCAAGAGAGCGCACCGGGGAGTCAAGGCCGGGGTGCACCGGCGAAGGCGTGGCCGAGTGTGCCGGGGAAACACGGGCTCAAGCGTGTTGGCTAGAGGGTGTGCCGGGGAAGGAGTTGGCGGGCGTACCGGGTAAAGGATGGGGGCGTACCGGCAGAAAGCTGGCCGGGAGTGTGCCGGGGAAGGAACTGGGTGGTGGGTGTCGGCCTGGCTATCAAAGAGGCGTGCCATTGGCAGGGAGGTTGGAGGTGCACCGAGGAAGGCCATACTAGGGTGTGCCGGCGAAGGGCAAAGGCAGACTGCGTCGGTGAAGGGTCAGAGGCTAGCTGGAGGCATGCCGGTGAGGGTTATGAGGGGCCCACTCCTCCTTAGCTTCTTATGTCTTTCCTTTTCTTATTTTCACTGATTTTACGCAGTCTACACAGGTTCCCTCCTCCTCTTCTCATAGTCATTATCCTTTCTTTCCTCTTCGCTTGACGAGTGTTCAAGTTGTACGGTTATCATTTAGTCCGGTTCTCTTCGCGTCGTCTGTGGTTCCCTTGCCTTAGTTGAAGTGCTTTACCATTGTTCATTTCATTTATTTGTTGCTTCCTTTGGCCCTTTAACTTATTATTATCCCATTTGTTTGTTGCTCCCTTTTGTCTTTGTCATATTATTATTTCTAACAAATATTTGGCAGCATCTCCCCTTGACCCGAGCATAAGGGAGATACAGGGAACGCACCCACATGGTGATGCGGGATGAACCCGGTCGAGACACTAGGACCTAAAGCCAGCAAACAACGAGCACAAACGTCTAGGCGACAAGGCGAACACTCACGCGTGTAGCGGACTCCACACGGGACTCGTAGTGATGGCAATTAATAGATAACTGAATCACATAAAACTTGAGCAATAGGAATAATTAAAACATAAATTAACTAATCAAAAAATAGAAACGCACCCTCCAAAAGATAGAATGTCACTGCTCAGCATGAGGAAGCTGAGATGCTGGTGAGTCCTACTGAGGTTATGGCGGCACAGGTTGGAACTGGGGCTGTTGTGGCTGGGTGAATGGAGAGAACTGCACTGGTCTCAGCCTGAACGAGCAGTCTCGAACAACATGGCCTGATTGATCACAGTGAAAACAAACCACTAGCAAATAACATGGCCTGCCAGGGTGGCTACCACCACACCTCACACACGATCCCGACTGATGGATAGCAGGTCCCCTATGCTGCTGAGAAGATGGGGCTGACGATGCAACAGCACCGGCAGAAAAGTGCTGGGCACGCCGCTACTCACGCCTCTTATTCTTGAATTCCTTGAACCTTTTACCCTTGGACTTAGAGGAAGAAGCACCATTAGCAGTGGGAACAATAGAAGGAACTCCGGGGACGCTCGGCAGATAAACCTGATGTAACTGCCCAATCGGTTGAGGGATAAGGTGATGCTACACACCTAGCTGAGTGGACTCAACCTGGGCACGCACTTAAGATATCGCCTGCCCTACTCCAGACGGCAGATGAGGCAACAGGGCTTCACTCTACGCTCTACTCTGAACATCCGACAAGCCTTCCACAACAGGGGTGGGAACCGTTAGAACTTGACCTGGCACAGATGCATAAACCATCACGACAACCACCGGAGGAGAAGCACCATTTCCCTCCCTAGAAACATGCACCTTCCGATGACGTGCCATCAAAACCTAAAAAGCACATACCGATGAAAATCACATCAACAATCACGAAAAATACCCTAAGCCAGTAGTAGACGACTCACGTGGACTTGATCTGGACTAACGCTATGCAATGTCAATTCCTTATACGAGTCCTCAACGCATCTCTGATACCATCTGTAACGATAGAGAGCTCCGGGTACCGATAACTTGATAATATCGGATTACCACTACCAAGAACTAGGGACGCCACCCAAGAGGTTGATGAGGCCTCCGAAGGGTTAGTGGAGTTTGTCGAGGAGTTGTATAATTAAAATAAAATATTAGTGCTCGGTGTTAATTTCCATCAGAGTGTTTAGCTCCATGGAGTGCACCGATGATGAGAGGGTGATGTTGGCCAGCTATCGGCTTCAGGGCTCGACTAGAACGTGGTGGATAGCAGAGTGGGAGACACCGTTCTAGTCTTTTCCCCTTCGACAGATTACATAGCAAGAGTTCATTGTAGAGTTCGAGCATGCTTTTTGCCCGTCTTATGTCAGATCGTAGAAGATGTACCAATTTTCAGAGTTGGCTGAGGGTGACATGACTGTGATGCAATATAGATCCAAGTTCATCGAGTTGGGCCGGTATACACCTCACATCATGGCAGATCAAGAATTGAGGACTCAGCAGTTTGTCAGGGGCTTGACGCCAGAGCTGAGGCATCCCCTGATTGCGACTTGTGTGGCTTACTTGGAGGCAGATTCTCGCATGACGACAGCTTTGGAGGGGGATTTGCAGCGGACTTGGGAGCAGACCAGCGTTGGGTAGTCTTAGTTAGGCTGTGGACAACAGTCAGGTGTGCAGCAGCAGAGTGCCTCCCAGCACTCCCCGGGTAGCACTTGAGCGTCCCCATCTGCAGCATCGGCTGTTGGTTCTATGTCCTTTGGGTCCAAGCTTAGGAAGATGTTCAAGAGGGCTGGTTTTGGTAGGAGGCGTCACAATCGTAGAGAGTAGAGGGCAGTGTACAATAGCCTTCTCCACTCTAGCGTTAGGGTTCAGTTGGTGGTCAACGAAGGGCGTGTCCCTGATGTGGCGACTCCCATCTAGGCAGACAGTGCTCGGTGCCCTTGACATGCTTCCAGTGCTACCAGGTGGGGCACATGGCACGTGACTATCCATAGAGGCTGCATCAGCCGCACTAGTTCCAGTAGCAATAGCAGTTTCAGCCCCAGCAACCACCACCACCACAACAACACTATTAGCAACAGGGTCAGTTCTGCCACTGCCACTGTCACACCCCGAGCCTTATGTGTACAACGGACGCAATCTCGGGGACGTGGATAGCTGACAATACGCCTCAAGCTAGCAATCAAGATCAGAGCGCAAATAACATCCACATAAGAGGAATGCACATGAATTAGACAAATTTCTAACATTTCCATCGTCGAGTCACCCCGGGTTTTGGGTTGAGTGCCGGGTGAGTTGGCCGCCGATATCGGCCCGTTCGGTTGCGAATGGTGCTTGTTTGCCTAAGTCCAAGGTCGTGTCACATCAGAGCCTAGTTGACTTCGGGGCCAGTTCCCATTTTGATTTGGTTTTGAAGTGAGCCAACTTTTCTTGGGCCAGCACTTGGAAGGTATTGTGTACCGGCACCATTGAGATCACCTTGCTGGGTGTGATTACTGTCTGTCGACCATTCAGAAACACTTAGGCACTTCCGATGAGTATGTATTTGCCCGAAGTGGATAGCCGGCTTTGCAATGTGCTGGGGTTCTTCTTGGCCACCCTCCTGGCGACCGGTGCGTGCCTCTTGTCGATGGAGGAGCGAGAAGCAATACGTCGAGCATGGCAGCCCACTACAGCAACTTCAGCTGGGGTCACCTTGGCAACGATGATCGATTCCATCTCCTGGGTATGCAGGAGCTCCACGTATGCGACCCCGAAGAAGTTGTGGAAATCGACAACTGGCGGGAAGGTGTTGAACTGGATCGGCACCGCCACATAGCCATGGGCGACATGGCTAGTGACAACAAGGGGTCCGAACGACACGACCATCATACTTGTCGAAAAGTAGCATGCGGGATCAAATCACACAGTTAGAATTTTAAGAAGAGGGCATCGGGCCCCCGATCCTGGCAAGGAGATGAAGGGAAGTTCAGTCCCATCGGGCATGCCAGACTTGTGGACACACTATCGGGATGCATTTTTTGTTTAATTTGTTATTCATTTGTTCATTTGTTTATTCAGTTTATTTGTGCGAGGGCGTGCCAGTCACTTAGGTGATGATTTATTCGGGCTTAAAGAAGCCCATAGTGTACTTGATCTGACTAATCAGATGATTGTGTGTATCGTGTCGTGACTGAGAACCCACTGTACCATGAAGGCTACGACGTTAATTACATCCCCTCGGAGAGGGGAAAACCCTTGATTGATTACTAAGAAAAGGGGGCATCTGCACCTTCGTGAGTATCTGACATGGGCAAGTATAGTGAGGGGGCCCATTAGGAAGAATCTTCAGTTCTTTGACCCTTTTGACCCCCTCCCTATTGCCAATTGCTTTTGAGTTCATATTCTGGTTTTTGGTTAGAACGAATTTGGGGTGATCTATTCAACCCCTCCCCTTCTAGCTCACGTTCCACGTCGTTTGTCATCATTGTTATGAGATTCTCACTGATCAAGGGAATTGCTTCTCCTTGATGTGACTTCGTCTTGGCTTCCTGTGCCTTGATGTTATATGTTGCCGTGCTCTTGTGGGTAATTTTTCTGGTGTTGGCATCGGAGTTTGTGAGTGCTAGGGAATATGTCGACTTCCCTGCTAATTAAGTACCCTTTTACTCTGTATTTCCTTTCTCTTGGGTGTTGTGCTCTCGAGACATTATCTTGGTCCTTGAGATGCATCGCTTGAGATTGTCGCTTTGTGTCGTTTCCCGTGGTCGTGGGTCTTTCTTGGTGAGCTGCTCTATGCATGACTCGTTCCCTATAGTCGTGTGGTCAGCTGATGTCGTGCCTTGATGTGACCCAACTTGCAGTTGTGTTCCGTGGTTCTGTGTGCTGTACGGAGCTGAAATCCTGCAGGTGCTATCGTATTGCTACTATTATTTTTGTAAGTGCTGTTGTCTCTGTGAATTTGTCATCGGTGTCTTGTGTGCCAGGTGTTCCTTGTCGCCTTTGGCACTGGAGCCGATATTGTGGTTAGGCAGTCAGCTATGAGGGCTGTGTTCCCTTGTGTAAGCTAATGCTTGCCATGTTGTCATTTCATTATCCGTGATTTGTTGTCGTGGCAGTCGTGTCTCTTGTCCTAAGACGTAAGCGACATTGCCCTTGTTTCGGAGGTGTCAGACTTATCTTCACTTGTGTCATGCTCAGTCCTAAGCGTGTGCTCGTGATTATAGTCTGACTGTGTTCCTCTGAACTGTGTTTCTAGAGATTAGTGTTTTTTTGTGGTTGCATATCCGTTGGGTTGTTCTTCTCTGCTTCTTCCTTCTTGTTAGTCCTTAAATTTTGAGGATGAAATTTCTTAAAGGAGGGGAGGATGTAATGCCCTGGATCTTTGACGGATCTTTATTGGATCTTGTCGGATCATTATCAGGTCTTTCGGGTCCTTTTTGGAGAGTTTCAGATCGCTTTTGTAGCTCCCGAGTTGAGTTTTATGATATAAT
>JANBPO010007286.1:0-47703 GCA_024336825.1 Amorphophallus titanum | reverse complement strand
CATCTTCCCCATTTTCCATCTCTTTCTCTTACTGCCACCCAGGCAGACACAGCCGCAGATCGGATGCTCTGTTGTAGCGATGCCACCGCCTTCCCTGAGGATCTTATAGCATCCAACCCAGCATCTGAAGATTCTACTCTGAACTGGATTTCCAACAAGTGGTCGTGCACCCTCATCCAAGGTCGGAGCTGGGCAGGAGGCCCATTTTCGTCAGGCTGCGTAGATCGACTCCGACTGGAGATAGAGACGAGTTGCAGAAGCTCCCATGGCTGCTCCTCTGAGGCGATCCTCCTCCATCCCTCTTTTAGCTCCAAGAAGAAGGAGGTCATTCGGATATCAGAGCACTCCGTTCCGGCCGTCGTCCCCGACGTGTGCAGACTGCTCGTCTGCGCTCAGGAAGCTCTGCACCAGCCAGATTGCAGAAGCCATCTCCTTCCCAACCAGTAGCCCCGGCTCCCAACCTTTGCTAGAGGTCGACCTTGGTCTCCCCTCTTCACAACGGTAGTGGTTTCGGCTTCATCCGGGGACGAGGGTAAGAGGACCAACCCCGACAAGGCTCCCTTGCCCAACTGGAGACCCCGACTGCGCAACATCGCGAGAACGGACGGTGCTGGCACCTCCCCAGCAGAACGAGGCCATTCTAGTGCTGGAGCATCCCCGTGACGTATCTCTTTCTGTCAAGACTGCCCCCAACTCCATTCGTCTCCAGATCAGAGAGTTATAGCACCAGTAAGTTGGGCCTGCTTTCCTGTTCTCACATTCTGTTGTACCCAGTCGGCGACCAGAAGGTCCCATTCTGTCATACGAATGGGTTTCGAGGTGAAACTCGACAAAGCCAAGCTTGGGTCGTCTCTCTTTCCAACGGAGCCAGTCCCAGCACATTTCGACATCCCAGCCAGGAGTTACGCCCTGAGTAAGGGCTCTCTGGCCTGCAAGAAATGGCAGCAGCGCAGTCTCGCGAGAGTGGTCACTCCGGACACCACTGACCTCCACTACTAGAAAAATAGAAACATAAGGTAAAATTCTTCTGCCTTTTAAAGTGTCAAAATCTGCCATCTATTCTATTAGAAGGCGAAAAGAGGATTCCACTGTCTTCTGTGTAAATAGAAGCCCACCCCTCCCCACATCCATCAGCCTCCCCATCCACCTTCCAATCCAACACCCATTCCCACCTCCACACCCTATCCACCAACAGACACGGTCCAGGGTCGCAGGCAGCAGATCATTAGCATCTTGCAGTGGCAGCCACGATCTCCCCCCAGGGATTTTGGTGGCATATCTTATACCGGTGGAAACCTCATCGAGTCAGCTTCGCAACTAAGGTGGGCTCCCCTGAATCTAAGCTCGGAGCTGATCAAGGGAGCAAATCTTGCCAGACTGCGCAACCCGTCCCTTACTGTCAACCTGAGGCCAAGTGAAGAGGTCCCCATGACAAGTTTGGCAAGGCCCTAGGTGTGATCTTCAGAGGGAACGAAGTACGTCCAGTCCTCTTTGAATACCAGAAAGGAGGAGGCTAATCGCCCGCCGGAGCACCCGGTTCTGGCCACTTTCGTCGAAGTGCGCAGACTGGTCCTATCTATTCCAGGTTGGACCAACCCCCACTCTTCTACTTGTAACTCTCTTCTCCGACCTTTGTTTGGTGTGCCATCAGTTGTCATTCAAATCTACTTCATCCACAGTCACGTCGCCATCAATTTCACCTCCATCGGAGTTCGGTAGCGCCCTGGGTGGCTTTGGTATAAGTACCCTTTGATTCTGCAACAGTCAGCGCTCAGTCAGACCAGCTGTGTACTCCGAGCTATAGTGGCTACCATTGTCCACCAAGCAGTGCCAAACTCATATGATATGTTCCCTGGCCAGTCCCGATCATCTCAGCTCTGATCCTGCCTCTGGAAACCTTTGGACGAGCTTGTGGCTGTCCCGACACCGATACCCTGTCCTGCAGTCCCAGACTGGGCAGAACAGAGCAACTTGTGAAGACGACAGCACAGCACCTCGGCTCGGCCTCCAGATGACATCCAGCACCTACGGCCGGCTTCTACCTCGTCTCTAGTCTACTCAACATCAGTCCCGCCTTCCGACAGCACCGGGAGACGCCCGCGGAAGCTCAATACCTACTCTCTATCCCGACTGGTCACATCAGGCAGATTCTGGTGCATCAGCTTTTCCCCTCCCCTCGCTTGGCCGGCTGAAGGCCCCTCCCTGCGTGGAGGTAGTTTTTTAGTCTGCATGTGCACTGACCTTAGTCTGCACGTGCACTGACTTCATCCCATGTACACTGACTCGGCCTGCATGTGGACTGACCCTGCACTGACCTTGCCCTCTGCATATTCCTTAACTACACTGACTTTCCTTGCATGTGCACTGACTTTGCCAGCATGTACACTGACCTTGTCCTTGGCATATTTCATAGGTGCACTGACTTGGCCTACACGTACACTGACCTGGCCAACGTGTGCGTCGACCTTACCCCCATGTGCATTGACCTTCCTTCAACCCCTAACCCCATATGCACGGACCTTGCCTACCCATGCACCGACTTGGCCTTCGTCCCCTGCACGGACCCTGCTCATACGTCCATCGACTTTGCACAAGCCCTACACGGACCTTGCACTGACCTTGCCCCTAGCATGCATGGACTCAGCCCAGATCGGCATGGACTTAACCTGCATGTGCATGGACTCGGCCCAGATCTGCGTGGACTTTATCAAACATGGACGGACTTTGTTCTTCAACCCAGTGCATAACATGCACGGACTTTGTTCTTTAACCTTGTGCATGACATGCACGGACTTTGTTCTTCAACCCCGTGCAGAACATGCACGGACTTTGTTCTTTAACCCCATGCATGACAGGCACGGACTTTGTTCTTCAACCCTATGCAGAACATGCACGGACTTTGTTCTTTAACCCTGTGCATGACATGTATGGACTTTGTTCTTCAACCCCGTGCAGAACATGCACGGACTTTGTTCTTTAACCCCGTGCATGACAGGCACAGACTTTGTTCTTTAACCCCGTGCAGAACATGCATGGACATTGTTCTTCAACCCCATGCATAACATGCACGGACTTTGTTCTTTAACCCCGTGCACGACATGCACGGACTTTGTTCTTCAACCCCGTGCATAACATGCATGGACTTTATTCTTTAACCCCGTGCATGACATGCACGGACTTTGTTCTTCAACCCCGTGCAGAATATGCATGGACTTTGTTCTTCAACCCCGTGCATAACAAGCACGGACTTTGTTCTTTAACCCCATGCATAACTTGCACAGACTTTGTTCTTCAACCCCATGCATAAAATGCATGGACTTTGTTCTCCAAACCAGTCCATGCCTAGAATCGCATCGTACTCGGCCAACTGCAGCGCATACAACTTCGCTGGCAACTGTCGGTCACTGGCGATAACAGGACAATCTTCCAGGAAAAATGGAGTGGACATGAAATCTCCAGAGGGTAACTCAACGAGCAGTTCACAAGGTGACTCGGCTATCGACTCCTCGAGATAAGCAATGAAATCCTCGGAAACAAATGAATGAGTGTCACCTGAATCGAATAGCACACGAGCTGGACAACTAAAAATCAAAACCGTACCTTGTACAAAATTAGATGCAATGGCTTCTGCACAAGTGATGTGAGTGATCCGGCTCCTCGACTTCCGACTAGAGACTACAGAAGATTGCTGGGAAGAAGCTGGAACTTACAGAAACGACGGTTGAGGCAGAGGTGGTGCAGGAAGACGGAATTGAGACTGCTGCGGCTGGGTAACCTGCGAGAACTACGCCGGAACAGACTTCATCTGATAATCTCGAACAACGTGACCCAGTTGATCACAACGATAGCACACCACCAGTAAGGAACATGGTACACCAGGATGGGTGCCACCACCCCTCGGACATGGTCTCAACTGACTCACGGGAAACTCTCGGCGCTGTTGAAACGAAGGAACAGACTGTTGGATAGAATTAGAAGACGTCGATTGCTGCTGCACAAAACCCGAAGATGCTTGACGATTAAAACGCTTCTTGGACTTTCTAAACATCCGTCTCGAAGGGCCACCGGAAGTAGGCACAACAGACGGAACTCCAGGTCCTGACGGCTAAAAAGACTGCTAAAATGGCACAACCGACTGAGCAACACTGGATTGAGAGAACCCTGTAGACCTCGCCAAATCGAGCTCAACCGCGATTGCTGCCTAATATGCATCATCCATGACAGTGACACGAGTAGCAAGAAGGGGCACTCTCAATTTGGCACGTAAACCTCGGAGAAACTGCTCGATCTTTAAAGCTTCATCAGCAATAATATGCGGCGCATACTAACCCAACTCAATAAACTTGTTCTGATACTGCAACATGGTCATCTCACCCTACACCAGATCTAGAAATTGGTGCATCTTATCCATGCGAAGACAGGCCGGACTGTAGGTACGCTGATTTCACGAGCACGAGTGCTATTGAACTTTGGGTGTATTCTCAATTGTGTCCATTAATATCTCATTTAAAGGCTAGTATGCTTAAATGATCTGGAACTCCTGCTCCTAAGTCAACTCCATGAAAGATGATTTGGAAATGAGACCTAGATTGATGTGACACCACATAGGGATGAGTTGGGACCGACCAAATGATCCTTGGACCTCGGAGTGTAAGCACAACCACAAGGCCAAGAGGCCTACGTAAGTGGACAATCGTCGGTGCGGACACTCGACCCGGGGGTGACTCAGGGATGCCGAGTTGAGGGTGTGGGACAAGACCCTTACTGGTAGAGGGCCGACAAAGCCCAAGGCTAACCTCCCCTTATGTACGTATGCCCAATTCAATGAGTCGGCAATGGCCGACGGGTGTGGGCTCACTCACTCACATCCACGGTGGTCATACAAAGGTGGTGGAGCCTCAGGACCGGGCACTCTCTCCCTTAACCGATGGTGCAATTGAGGAATATTAAATGAACAAGCACAAATGGGAGCAAGGGTCGGGAGCTTACCTAGCCAATTTGAGGAAGTCGACTTTGGTCAAAGATGTGGATTTGATGTGACACCACCTTGGGAGTGATAGTCACAAGACCGAAGACCCATCGGACCTAGCAAGCAAGCAATGCAATGGACCGGCAACTTCACTCAAGCGGACTCACCCGCTTGGCACACACTAGCGCCCGTAGGCAACTCAGTGATAGTGGTGAGGGTCTGTGATGGGACCTTGCTGCTCCAGGGTTTGTCTAGCTTGTGGTTGAACCCCTAAAGGTCCACGGATGCCCACTGTCATGGGTGGCCAGCACATCGAGGCCGTGGGATGTAATGACTCTCTCACAACTCGCCCGCAGTGGTCACTCAAAAATAAGTAATTCAAGATCGGGCACGCAACTCACCGTCTGACAGCACTAGCGGCAATACTAAACTAGCAATGGAATGAAACCAGCAAGGGGTAACCAAAGCTCACCTGACTGGTGTGAAGACATCAATCCCGGTCGGAGACGAGGGTGAGCAAGGAAGCGTAGGCTTACCCGCACGCCACGTCGATGAAGTTTCAACCTGAAAATTCAAGTTACCTCCCGGAGAGGTTGGAGATGAACCGCCTAATATAGGTAAGCCTCCCCTGGAGCGATCTGAGCTCTATTATATTTCTGGGTGGGGGAAAGTCTCGGATGGTCTTGATTTTGTCAGGATCTATCTCAATTCCTCGATACCTGACGATGAAGCTTAAGAACTTGCCGCTGGAGACGCCAAAGGCGCACTTCATCGGGTTCATCTTGAGCTGGTATTGCCGAAGTCTCTCAAAGACCCGGTATAAATCAGCTAGGTGATTATCCCGCCTCTTAGACTTGACAACCAAGTTGTCGACGTAGCACTCAACAACGTCGTGCAACATCTCGTCGAAAATTTGGTCATTACCCATTGATACGTGGTGCCGGCATTCTTCAAGCCAAATGGCATCCTCTTATAGTTGAAGATCCCCTTTGGGGACCTGAAGGCCGTGTGATCCTTATCCTTGATGGACATGTGGATCTGGTTATAACCTGACGACCTGTCCATGAAAGACAAAGCTTCATGACCAGTGGTCACATCCACCATTGTCTCGATGATGGAGACAAGGAAGTCGTCCTTCGGGCACACCTTGTTCAAGTCCCGAAAGTCGATGCAAACCCGGATTTGGCCATTCTTCTTTTTGACCAGGACTATGTTAGCGAGCCACACAGGATACATACACGGCTCTATAAAGTCCACGTCTAGCACTTTGTCGACTTCGGCGTTGACTTTGAGTTCCAACTCATGGCGCATACGCCTCTGGACTTGTTTGACCAACCTAGTTGTTGGAAGTATAGCTAGCTCATGTTCTGCCACAGAGGGATCGAGACCCGACATCTCCTTATATGTCCAGGCGAAACAATCTCTGAATTCATTCAAGAGTTGCCGATACGCCTGTCTTTCCTCTCCACTTAGGAGGGCACTTACAAAAGTAGACAGGTAGTCATCTCGGGTGCCGAGATTAATCTCAATCTGCTCATCAACGGTTGCCTGGTTGCCGTCTTCTAGTTCTGGGGGAGCCGGCCGGAGGTCGACGAAATCTTCATCTTCATCAGTACCAACCTCGTGAACCTCGAACTCCACAGGATTTGCCTGCTCACAGGTAGAACTCGAGGGAGCTTCATCCGCTTGCGGTGCCCCATCCCCTTCCAAGAATGCCCACGGTGGTCCCGGCCTCCCTCGGCATCACCCCCGGCATCGGCGTTGAAGTTCTCCTCGTTCTACTGCACCCAGACTGGTAGCAGAACCATCGACAGAGCTTTCAGCATCCATACCTCTACCTACTGCATGAATCAGCCTAATCCCCCTTCTGTGGAGTCATTCTTCATCGAGCCAGCTTCGCTCCAGTGGTGGTCCCGCCGCAATCCGACCTCGGCTCCGTTCGCGTCGTCCATTCTCATGTAACTACGTGAGATTCGGGTCTGAACTTGAGTACCATTTGGTAGCAGTTCCACCACCCACTCCTGTGTGAATCAATCAGAGCTCTCTTCACAAGAGTTCTTCTTCTCCGAAGCACCGAAGAAGCAGAGGTGGTCCTGCCTAGTTTTGACAATGCCACTGTCCAGGGCGTCCAATCTCCCTCAGTCACGCCAGACCCAGACTCCCCTGTTCACCCAGGATGGATTGCTGCCAAGTCGGCCCCGACACCCCCTCATCCTCTCTGTTTCAGGTCATGCAGTCTTCAGTAAAGTTGTGGCTTTCGATGAAACAAAACCAACGCCAGTGGTTTCATCTTGTTCTGACATCGGCACTGGAAGTTCTACCATGACCATTGGCGCCCTGTCCTGCTATTCGCCTAGGAACCTGACGCCGGCCATTCGTGTGACCACGTCCAGCAAGGTGATCAGACGGCTGCCATATTATGAGAGTTCGTAGATGTCCCTGTCAGCAACATCCACGACTTGGTCCTGTCATGTTTGGAGTTCTACAGCACCCGTACCGGCAGACGCACCATGACTGCGCCAACCAGTCCTGCGAGGCAGAACCACACAGGCTAACGGCAGTGACCACCTCCACCTTCCAGTGGCAAGAGTTCAACGTCAGGCTTGCTGGCATCCTTTGGCATCCCTCAAGCTTCATCCCGGCATTGGCAGCACCTCGATTAGACTTCGGAGCACGCCGTACGATCGCTGCTTGGCTTCCCCTCCCCTCATCCCCCCCACCTGCGCGAGGGCAGTGCGTGTAATTGATTGCCCCCACCCCCGTGAACCCCCCCTCCCTGCGTGGAGCATAGTACATGTATTCTTTTTGTAAATATTCTTTCAAAACTTACTGGTGAGTTGTCGATCTCTTTATCAGTTCTAGGATGGAAATCCATGCCGGGGTCTTATCCAAGTGTTTTAACAACTCACATTGTGTGCCCGGTATGGATTCCTGTTACTGCTCTTTTTCATCCTACCCCTATGTGGGCTCTTGCTCCCTTTGCGAAAATACTCGATGGAACATTTGTCCACTGCGGAGCACCATAGTTTGTGAGGATCGCACCTCTGTCGGATTGTGGGTAGATGGAGGGTTGGTGGAAGAGGATGGCGTGTTGGGATCAACGGGTGTTGGAGAAGTGACTAAAGGAGGAGTTCTTATAAGGGGCCTTGGAGGAGCAGGGGGTGCCTGAACGGCTAGGGGAGGTGTAGGCTGAATAAAGAGGGGTCTAGGTAAAAATGGAGGATTAGTGGGTGGTAGAGGAATTCTTGCTGGCAGAGGATTAGTAAGGGCGGAGGGACTGGGTGTTGGTGATGAGCGAATGAGGAGTGGCCTGGATGGTGAAGGCGAGGCATTGATAATCGGAGGGGGAGTTTGTTGTGTCATGGAAGATGGTGGAGGATGGATAAAGAGAGGTCTGGTTGGTAATGATGAGGGATTAACGGTGGTGGGAGGATTTTGGTTGATGGGGTGTAAAAGGGGACGAGTTAATTGGTGAGAAGGTGTTGGAGTGAGAGATGTTCGCAAGAGACGGGGTGGTTGGGTTGGAGTTTGATTTAGAGCCCCGATAGAGGCGTTCTCTTCATGCCACCCTTGTCCTCTTTCTACTTCATGGAAGGAAGTAACAGGGTTTACTTGCTGATTCAGAGGGTGCTCCGGCAGTGGATTATGGACGATCCCCATGTCCGGTTGAGGTGCAGGAGGTTGTTGCTATTGAGGAGGAAGTTGAACTTGTTGCTAAAGAGGTTGCTGAGCCTGTTGCTGTCGAGGAGGTCTTCTAGCTTTTAAAGTAGCAATGAATTGTCTCATCTCGTCTGAATTAATACCACCCTGATCATTCAAATCATATATATAATCATTAAAATGAAAGCAGTGGGTTATACTATGACCCGGCTGCCTATGGAAAACACAATAACGTGAGGTATCAACATTTTTTTTGTCAATTCAATAATCATCGCTTGAAATATTGAGGTTATTATTGGTTAATAGTTTACGCACTCTGTAAAATTGTATATGCCGAACATACTTATTGCTCTAATGACACGATCTATATAGACGCGTCACGCATCCGAGTAACCTTCCGTGCTCGGGGCATGACAGCGGGCGACCCTTGTGTCTTGTAATTTTTGCTTGCCAACATGTCAAGGATTTATGCTTGCATGTCGACGTGTATTTGTATATTTTTTCTAAATTTTTCTCACCTTTTACAGTAGACTTGTCATCATGGCGAGGTTTGGTGAAGATGGGAGCGCCCGAGGGCTTGTGGAGCACGAAGATGATCGGTGGATTAGGCAGACAAATCGGCCTATGTCGCCGCTTACTCCACCCATGATCGTGCCAGAGAATTTCGATGGTGTCAACTAGGGCCTGGCCTTGGTCTCGGAGGGGCCCTTGGGTGAGGGCGTTGATGGCAACGGCATTGTGGATCTGGCCTGTATCTCCTGCATCAGTAGGGTCTATGCCTTCGACAAGTTGGGTGGGTACCCAAAGGAGTTTCTGTCGGACCAACACCTCTTTGAATTTATCAACAACTATGTTCCCATTGACATGGAGGCCGGAGATGTTCTCATGGCGGGAGAGTGCCGCTAGTTATAGTGAGCCATCTTGTAGGGCAGGGACAACATGTTAGGTGTAGGGCCTTCTCATATCCAAGCTTCTCAAAGGATTTTTGCCGGCAGTGATAGTTCCCTAGTGCAATCTGTTTAGGATATTTCAGCCGATTTAACGACTTCTAGGTGCGTGTTGCAGCCTTAGCTCCCGCTTCCTGGGATTTTTACGGCTACGATCGGTTAGACTCTGAGCCGTGGAGGGCATGAGTATCACACCATCTGTAGTGGAGTTCACTGGGGACAGGTATGATCAGCGGTGCTTGTTGGGTGGCATCTTGCGGCAACCACGTCTCCAATGCTTAGTGCCTAGAAAATCCAGGCTAGCGTTGCTCTGACACGATCCTTGATTGGTGACTCTCTTCATGGTCGAGCTAAGGCTCTCTTCACTGACGAATGGGCAAATGCCCTTGACAATCGAGCTAAGGTTCTCCTACCGGGGTGGACGTAGATTGCAGATCGCAATCGAACCACCTTAAAAAGTTCTCTGTCCTAGTTGAGTGGTTTGCTTGTCTGATCTATCTTTCTCGATCCTAACTCGTTAATTGCTCGATATATTGTGCCTCTATCCCGCTACCTTGATTAGGCTCTGCATTCCTGTCTACTCAGTAGTCAGATTGTGGATGTTACTCTACTATGTTTCAAGTATTCATAAGTTGTTTCTATCAAATTTTTGAATCGGGGGTGATCTATTCAACCTCCCTTCTAGCTCACCTTCCGCTCGAGCTATCAGATGCGTTCTCCTGAGTTGAGCTATGGGCTGGTTCAGATTGTCAGTCTAGACATCAGTCCGGTGCCCGGTGGCATAGCATGCGAACACCTTGACCGCGCCACTGAGGAGCCAGACTGCCCGCTTCTTCTGAGAGCGCCACTTGCGGCGGACGGGTGCCCCTAGCCTATCAAAGACTAAGGTGCGTTGCGAAGGAGTCTCCGTCACGACATCTGCCTGAGGAGAACTCGAGGCTGGATATTGGTGGGGCCCAAAATGAGCCCGTCTCTATTTTCGCCTATCTGGATGATAGGCGATGAGGGGCTGGGCACCATCAGGTGATGCGGCTATAGGGCCAGCTGTACCTTGCTTGGCGCGGCGCCCTAGTGCCTGAAAGGGGTTGCCGAGAGGCACCTCCCGGACAACTTGAGCTTCCTCTGGGGTAACCTAGATCCTTCTCAAGTCAGATTGCTAGTCCCCCTCATCCCTATCTCTCTGATGGGACTTGGGAGCTGGGATGCTGAACTGGCACTGGCACCTTTGGGTCTTTGTCGAAGCGTTCACCCTTTTGAGTTCCGCCTTGTCTTCCTACGTTCGACGCAAGAGGCTAAAGTGGTTGGTAGTAGGGACCGTAGAGACGATCGATTCTAGAGGTACAATGGGTTCACCCCCGTCCAGGCGAATCCATAAGTCCTCGACAAGAATGGTCTTGCTGGAGTTGCTGGTGGAAGCAATGGGTTGCTTGCCCTTACGGCTGTGACGCTGCTTCTTCTGGGGAGCCGAAGATGATTCCGCTCCAAGGTGGTAGACTGAGAAAACCCGGTCCGTGAATGCTGGTGAAACCCGCGGGAGCCCACACTTGGACCCACGTGACCAACTCGGTTGCATGTTTCAAAGTGGCATGCATGTGTTCGCTTTAGGGTTTTTGGGCAAGAAATGGTAGGCGGATGCTAAGATAGAATGAAGAATGACATATAGAAACGTTGTAAAATCCTGTCAATTATAATCGTGAGACCTTGCCTCCGTGAGCGGGGGGAATCAAGCAACATACAGAAGGTTGCAAATCCTTCCCTTTCCAGACATTAGAGGCCTCTAGAACCCATACGTCCCTATATAACCATGCCCGCGTCAAGCAAGCAAATCCCATTTGTTGTTGCTGCGTCATCATCCTATAGCTGCCGCGCCCGTCTCCATCCCCTGCGTCTTCTTTCTACCGAAAGAGGAGTGAAGGGGCGATTCTGCTTCCAATCTTCATCCTCTTCTTCCTGTGGCTGATCAAGGTGCCATCTTCCTCCTACTCCCTGCGTCCACCCTCCTGTCGTGGCCAAACGTGGGCATCCTCTTCCTCTACTTTCGCTTTTCTTCCTACCGCATTACTGTTGCTCTTACTGTGATCGAACGTGGAGGGGGACACTTCTTCCTCCATCTTCTTCCGTCTTCATCCTACTGAGTGCCTGGATAGAAGAAGCGTGCCCTTCTTCTTCTTCTCCATCCCCTGTTCCTGCGCAAGGAACAGAGTACCGTTTCAACACAAAGGCCTTCATTGTTCATCATCCAACCGATCCTAAAGGTAAGTTTTCTCTACTCCTTTGACCCAACGAGATTAAAACAAGTTAAAATGAGTTAAAGCATACATTGTTATCATGTCTTAACCTCCTGTAATCGTCATTCTTCAGTTCCTCTATTAAAGTGATTAGCATCCACCATAGTGGCCGCTATTTGAATAAGCACTGAACCTCACGGACGCTCTTTATTCTTGAATTTAGCACATTATATCGTGATTTCTGTAAAAAGTGCCCTCCATGAGGGATGCCTATTCCTTTTAGAGCCTGATATCCAGAACGCCTAAACCTGAGGATTTATGTGCATCGTTATGAACCATCATGATTATAGTTTAAATCATTGTACATTGAAAGAAACAGCGCCTGTTAATACAAACGTCATTTGTAAATTAATCATTTTTTTGCCTAAAACCCTCCACACCCACTAATCTCTCACTCTCTCTCTCTCGTAATCCCTCTCTCACTCCCAACGTCTCTCTCTTTCTCTCTCCTTCTCGATTTTGCCGATTTCAGGGCCCAACCAGGACGTGGGGGAGGCCATTTGAACCAGTGCGGCGAGGGGATCGCGTTGACGCCCTCTATTCCGCAGTTCGTGGGATGGTTGGAGGATACGAGGCGAGAGGGGCGTGGTCTCCAGTTCGCTTGCATGCGGCCGGAACGGCCATTTCGGTGCGAACGAGGTAGGGGGATGGGACCGTCTCCTCGCTAGGAATGTTTTGATGCCACATGCATGCCGATCCACACCCGTTTAGCCTAGTTAAAGTCCATTTTTGGTTTTTCTCTAAAATGTGATAATTAGTGTTTTTAATTATCCATTGGCATTGTATTTATATTTTCTAGCTTCTATTGAGTGGCATGGATGCGAGGAAGGGCAGGTTACAGGTTTTTGCAGCGAACCCCATCGATTTCTATCGACTGGGGGTGGCTCAGTTTCAAACCGAACCCGTTCACTGCCCAGCTCACATGGCAGTCATGCCAGTGACCGTTATGTATTTAACGCACCACACCTGGCGCGTCATGCTTCTATAATGGACCACACCCAGTCCGTTATGCTCATGCAGGCATTAGATAGGTCATTAGCATAACGCCCCTTTGTATGACCATTATACTTGTGGAAAACTGTGAATTTTCCACGTTCTGGTGGCCTTAACGAACCGCCCTTGATCCGTTATGCTTTTTGGGTCTTTAAGTTTAATAAAAATAACTCGGGTGGCCATAGTGGACCAGTAGTGGCGCGTTATGCTACATAACGCACTATCCCGGATCCGTTATGACCGCGGTGTCTGGAATTAGAGCAGATGAAAATGACGAACTAGTGGAGGTGCGCTATATTAAGTTAACGCACCTCACCTGATCCATTATGCTATATGATGGGGCAGAGCTGATCCATTATGTTATGCAACGGGGCAGAACTGATCCGTTGTGATCTCTACTTTGCTAAGAGTAGTAAATCATTGTTCTAATGCATTCTTCCTCATGATTAAGCTATTTTATAGACGAAGTTTGAAAAGTTCAATGGACAAGGATCTCCTAGGGAGCACATCGCTTACTATGTGAATGTCATGGGAGACTTGACTCCTGATGAAGCCTACCTCTTGAAGTTTTTTGGCTCGACACTCATTGGGCTAGCCTTTGAGTGGTATTCGAGCCTGCCATCCGGGTCTATTACCGAGTGGCCCGACATGCAGAAGAAGTTCAAGGAGAGATTCTATATTGCTGAATGGGAGGTCATCGTGACGGAGCTCTACGCGACGAGGCAAAGACACGATGAGTCGGCACTCAACTTCATCAAAAGATGGAGGAATCTCAGCATGAGGTGCAGGCGCCCCCCACACCAGGAGGATGCAGTGTAAATTTACAAGCAAAATCTAAAGAAGGAGATCCTTGAAAGGATGATCGGCGCGGAAGTCAACATGGTGGCTGAGATCGAGGCATTCCTTACCCGGTACTCTTCCACCTCGGCCGCATCAAGCCAGAGGGCTAGGCAAGCCGAAAAGAAGCCTATCCTACCAGAAGTCCACACATTGGACTTTCAAACTTTTGAGAAATAGAAAGAAAGGGCCAAAAGCACTGCAAACCCTCCACCGCCAAGACCCGCAGAATGGCGGGAGGGCCTCTCGCTCAGGGAGAAAATGAGAAACAAGTTGTACTCCTTCTCCCGAGATAAGTCTCAGCTCCTGTTCGAATGGGCAACTAGTTACAACAAAATCACGTTGCGAGAGCCAAAGAGGCCCGGTGATCTGAAGAAGAAGGATGACCCTCGCTTCTGCTGTTACCATCAGATGCTAGGGCACACCATCGAAAACTGCTACGTCTTCAAGGACGTCATTGAGTCCTTTATAAATAAGGGAGAGCTGGACATGGGAGAGTACAAGGTGGATCCCCCACAGCCCCATGAAATGCCTAATATGACTTTCGGTGCCAACATGATATCTCTATATCAAGAATTGTCGAAAGAATGGGCAGAGGCTAGTACCTACGCCACTTATGAAGCGCTCGTGATAGCGTCCGCCCAGGATCAAGTGGGTTGGCAGTCTGCGCCGAAGGAAAATAGAAGAAGACCGACTCCTCAGCCCGCCCCGATAGTTCATGTTAGGGGTGTCACTCACGAAGAAGAATAACCTCATCTAACATAAAACCTGTACGAAGTATGTACACTGTTCTTGCATGAAGTGAAACACTTCCAACTAAATATGCACGAACAAAAGGTGTACTAGAGTGACATTTTAGCACGAGGTATAAACAACTTAGGAGAACGCATTCATGCAGAATGTGTCCAAATAAATGTGCACGAACAAAGACAATGATATGCACTGAAATGCACGAAGGTATGCAAGGGTTTTATTGTGCATGAACTATGCTCGAAAAACACTATACATGCACGAAGATATGCTATGTGCTTGGATGCAGAAAATGTTTGAAGTCTGAAATGCAAACACATGCACGCACTAACCCCTATGAGATGCAAACGTGCATGAGATATAGAAAACACCAGAGATGCACACGTGCACACATGCATACATGCATGCTCTTTGTTGCCAACAACAAAAAGCTCTTTGTTGCTATCATCAAAACAAAACATACACATGCTTGTGCCAAGGGAAGGACAACAAGGGGCGGCCTGGCCCTGCAAGACAGCGGCTAAGGAACTGAACGGTGACGGCCGTGATGTCGCATGCCTGTACTGCGGCGGAGACAAGGGTATGGTCCCGACGATGCTGCATGCAAGGTGGAGGGGCAGGTTTATAGAGCGGAGTAGGCCGCATGGGATGATTGTAGGTGAGGGGTGGTGATGTGGGACTGATGTCTGCAGAGGCGGGGGTGTAGGAGGAGGAACAGGGTCATGGCAGTAAGGGGAGGGTGTTCTGCGATCCATGGGATAGGAGGAAGAAACAATGCTCTATTTTTCTCAGTGCTTGGGCTGTTGCGGACGAGGAGGGGGGTTACGGTGCATGGCAGGAGGGTGGCTGGGTGGGGAACAGAGAGGGGAGGAAGGTGGCTGGTGGTGAGTAGGGAGGAGGGCGGACGGTTCTGGCTGTGCTATGTTAACCCAACGGAGCTGTAGGTGGTAGAGAGGGGAGGAAGAAGAAGGCAGGGGAGGTCTTCTTGTGGTTACAAGTGTGAGAGAGAGAAAAGGAGGATGAAGGGTGGGTGAGTACGGTGCTGAAGGGGGAGGAGGAAGAACGGTGATAGTGTTGCAGTGGGAGGGGGGGCGGTCGATACAAATGACATGGAACGTATGAAAATGAACTAAGATGCAGTAGGAATGAGACAAAGGGAAGAAAAGATGGGTTCACCCATTAACCAACAGTGGGCGGCCGAATCTATGGCCGTTCAAAGAAGATGGGCAGCCAGATTGATGGCCGCCTTTTGCAGGTTTGTATCCTTCGACGGTGGATGCAAGGCTTCCTCCTGTGGATGAAACTCAGGGCTCTCCGGCTTCGATTCGTGTTTGGGATCGATGGGATAGAGGTGGGAAAGGACCCTCAAAGCTCTCATAGTACTCCTTGGGCTCCCAAAATTGCCAGCCCTCACCAAGCCTCCATGGAAACCTTAGAGGCCACCTTTCGTATGTGGGGGCATTTTCCTCTATGAAAACCATTCAAAATTAGACTTGAATCCTTGTGAAAGGACTTTGGACCACTCCAGGGGTGAGGACGTGCGTGGCTACGTGCACTTCGACTCTCTGGAGTGGGATGGGTTGCGAAGGATATGCCCAGAGTGGGCAGAATCGTAAGAACATGGGTTGATGGGCAGTTATCAGAAGGAGGCTAGATTGATGGCCATTCAAGGGAGAGCTGGGTGGCTATGTTTGTGGCCGCCCAGCTCTGATGGGTGGATGGGCAGCCTGCTCTGTGGCCACCCAAGACACCCTGGTGGCTAGGTATGTGGCCACCTAGTGTGTTGGGCGGCCAACTATCTGGCCTTCTTTTGGGGAAATAGCGACTGTCGAGTTAGATGCTCGGAATGTAGATTTAACCAATTATTGCAATGGTTTTTGGATCGATTGAGTTATTAGATCAAGAATGGGCACTCAAGTGTCCAATCATTTAGGAAAAAGTGTCACTCTTATGATGACTAAAACGTGATCCGCGGGCTGTCCAAAATTAGACATCTATATCCCTATCATTTATTTATTATTTTGTTGTTGTTATTATTGTTACTATTGTTGTGAGGTGGGGGTCCATGGGACCCTTATTGAGCCGATGAGACAAGGCTCACCCCTTTGTTTTATAGGTGAGGCGTGCCTTACACACAGTTCTTTCGAGGTTCAACGCGGCGCCAGCGGTCAGTCTTAGCTGCCAGTTGCCAATGACGAGGTATTCCCCAGAATTTGTCATTAGTGCTCTATAAAAGGGGGTCCCAAGACATGCCCTTGGTGTAAAAAAAATGTATAATCTGGATAACAAAAAAAAAGAGGAGGGAAAATGATACAATCATAGCCCAGCCTTGCTCCCCCCCAGCTCTGCTAAGCAGGACTCCGTGGCAGCCAGCTCCACCTTCAGGGTCGACGCAAGTTGTACGCTGGGCTCGGCACCCATCTCAGCAGTCTGCCACTCGACCCTAGCGAGCTCTACATCTCACCGCTACTCCTCCAAGGCCTTCGCCAGGACCTCGGCTCTGCTCTCCATGTCTCTCAGCTGAGCAGTGCAGTCCTAGGCAAGTGACACAGCCGCATTAGTGCACCTCTCTTGCTCGGCGGCAGCCAGTGCAAGCCGAGCCCGCTACCCCTCTAGCTCTCAGATGGTCGCTAGTCGTCGGGCCCTCTGCTCCTGCTCCTCCAGAAGCCGCAGGTACTCCACCTAGATACCGGCTAACCCGAACATCCAAAGCTCGAGTGGGAACCCAAGGACGTGATAGCCATGGGTGCACTCCCTCAACCGCTGTTGGAGCTCCACCGGAGAAGGCAGGGGGTCACCTCCTGCATAACCTCGAGCACGCTGGAGCAAAGCCGCACCCACGCTAGCGTCCAGCAGTGGCTCCGATGGCGAGACAGATGAAGGCCACTCGATCCCCACCTCTAGGCGGGAGTGGCCTACTTCAGCCAGCACACCAGAAGGACTTGTGCAATACCACCAAGCACAAAGAGGGTCAGCAACGCTTAGGACTTCCCTATGACAAGACAAGGTGAAAAACTTGAGAAATGTCATGGCTCTCACCTGCTACATCCCCTGCCATGCCTATAACACCCCCGCTCAGGATCGGTGAGGGTAGTCAATCCCCCACCCTAGCAGCGTCTCCTGTCAGAGTCAGAGAGGGCAAAGGCTCCTCTAACATCTGGGTGTCACCAGTAATCCCTAGAGAGGTGAGAGGCTCCCCCAGATCCACCTCGATGGGAGTCAGCACGTGCTCCTCCTCGGACTCCAGCCCTGGACATAAGATAAAATGTCAGCCCTGCCATAAACCCTGAGTCAAAGCCAATGAAGGGGAGTGAAGGATCAGGAGGGATGGCAGTCGAAGCTGATGAAGACCAGAAAGAAGGCGCCAGGCAGCTGGGTCCGATCCTGGGCCGTGATCTGATTTGGAATTCCTTATCCTATCGAGAGAAAAGGATCAAATTCGTGCTCCATTTCTTTTAATCTTTACCTTTGAACCGCGATAATATAATAAAATAAATTTAGAGTCGGAAGACATATCTCGTAACGAAAGTAGAACGCACACACGTATCAACGGAAGCGGAAGCGAAAAACATGTGTGTACCGTTGTACAGATATGAAGTCGACTACGAGAGTCGGCCCCTACTCATGCATCGTTGCCGAGTCGACTACCAGAGTCGGCTCCATGGGTCCACGCTCCAAATCCAAGAACTATGGTAATGCTACCCCGGAGACGCAGTCGAGAACCGCCACGAGATTGGGATCACCCGTGACGACCACCTTGAGTACGATCTACTCGTAGATGTACTATCTAGGCGCCAAAGGTGTGGAGAAAGAGACAGAGAGAGGGGGCTGCCGCAATCGTCATTGACGCTACGCACTCGAACAGCTCTCTCTCAGTCACATGCACACACTGCATTCACTCTCTCTCTTCAACCCGCCTCACACACACATACATGACCGAAGCCCATCGCGATCCCCATCCCGCAACCACCAGCATGACGCACCATGGTCACACCACATGCACACACGATGCACACACACACTTAAATCACCCTCCCATGGTCTATTTATAGGGAAAGAGGGAGTGGGTGAGATGGCGTGGAGAGCGAGCTCGATGGTTTCCTACACGAGAGGAAGAGGTGGTGTAAGAAAGAGAGGTGTGAGGGAGAAGGGAGCCAGCGTGGCTCCTTCACGATCCTTCGCGAGCCCATGTGAAGGAGGCCAGGTGTAGGGGGGGCTGGTGTCCCAATCGCGTCCTCACGTGGGGTTGCCATGATGGGCACCCCACCAGGTAACCAGGTTACCGGGGTAACATAAGTAAACTCCCTTTGTTCACCTATGCATTTCCTCCATCCCAACTTCTCCATCCAACAACCCTAAACTCACACAGGAGGAATGAATTAAAAAGGAACTGGTGGGAGCAATCTACCTAGTTCTTTTATTTTTTCTTAAAATTCGAGTCCAATACTCTGTCAAATGAGCTCAAATCGGTGGCAAATAAAAGGCCACGATCTAAGGATCATTTCTCCTGTAGTTATTTCCCCGAAACCCTAACCCTAAGAGGTGTATTCGGTGGAGCTTGGGAGAGGTCAACAATTACAGCGGCGTTTCAATCACTCCACTTGCGAGGACGAATTCTCCCAACATAGAAGGATGCAAAAGATGTATGAGCTATAAAAATAAAGCTCTCTAACCCTAGTTTTGGTTTAGGACTAGCAGTGGCCGAAGAGGAGGTCGATCGGGGGAGATCTCGGGAGATCAGTGGAGGCATGTCGGCGTCCATTCTTCTTCCTTTTTCATCCGATTTAGGTACGTAATAACAAGACAAATATGGAGTATTATACATGGATGGAATCAGCATCGAGTGCTCTTTCCATTGAGCCAAAAAGCCTTAAATTCTATTCAGTATCTTACGAAAATTTTTGAGATTTAGTAGAGGCATGTCAGAATTAAGGCAGAACTTGTCCCCTTTCAATTTTAGTAGTGATTTCAGGCTGTAAATGTTAAATTGATCTTACTACCTTGTAGAGTTTTTCGTTCTCTTTTCAATGATACCAAAAGCCCCAAATTTCATGTCTTACATCATTCAAATTTCATATTTTAAGTCCAACCCTAGAAACCTCGCAGGAGTCGGGCAAGGTGAAAGGGGCAGCAACAAGTTATGGTTGTGCGGCCTCACGATAGACCACACAACCCCACACTTGTACGGCCATCCCCATGACCACACATCCTGCTTGTGCGGCCATGCCCATGACCACACATCCTGCTTGTGCGGCCATGCCCCAGACTACACAACCCCAGACACTTGTGCGGCCATGCCCATGACCACACATCATACTTGTATGGCCAGGCCCTAGACCGCATATCTATACAGACTTGATTTAGTGTTATTCCAGCATGATTCATGTTAGTAACTTAATTGATAATGATTAAATTAGAAACCCACATGATAAATTACTAATTATGAAAGTAAACCTCTATAAATTCATGTTGTTTTATTTTCACCATGATCTTGTTTATTATCATCTTGATTCATTTTATTGTAATTAAATTAATACTTGGCGAAGTCCCTCCTATTATCGTTACTAGGCTCCCCCTTGGGTGGGGGGATCACGGGGGTGGGGACAAGCAACTACATGCACTACCCTCGCGCAGGAGGGGGGAACGAGGGGAGGGGGAACCAAGCAGCGATTGTACAACAAGCTCTGACACCCAATCATGGTGCTGCCAATGCAGGGACGAATCTTGAGGGATGTCGAAGGATGTCAGAAAGTCTGACGTCAAGCCGATGTCGCTAGAAGGAGGAGGGGGTCGCTGTCGTTAGCCTACGCGGTTCTGCCTCGCAGGACTGGATGGCGCAGTCGTGGTGCGTTGGTAGGTATGCTCGCTGACGAACTCCAAACGCAGCGAGACCAGCTCATGGGCGTAGCAGACAGGGGGTACTACAAACCATCAAGATCTATCAGCCATTAGATCTTCTCATAGGTCGTGGTCGCTCAGATGGTCGGCATCAGGTTCCTGGGTGAAAAGTAGGACAGGCCAACAACGGCCCTAGTGGAATTTTTGGTGCTGACATCAGAACGGGGCGAGACCACCAGGGATGGTTTCATGTCTCCGAGTTCTGCAACTTTTGTGAAGATGCCTTGGGCCGAAAACTAGCAGGGGGAGGCGTGCCAATGCTGTCAAGGCTGCTGCAGGTTCTGCACGGACTGGGTTACACCAGTCTGGGGCAGCCGTGGGAGAATGGATGCCCCGGGCTCTGCTGTCAACAAAAATGGACGGGACCACCTCGGGGTCAAAGGAGACGCGAGGGGGAAGAACTCTCATGAAGGGGGCTCTGGCTGATCCGCATAGGAGAAGTCGCTATCGGCATTGCCAAGGGGCACTCAGAAACAGGCACAGTCCGGGTGCAGTTGCACGGAAATGCCTGTAGTGGTTGATGCCGTTGACAAAACATGACCAAACCACCTCTGCTGCAAAGAGGACTCGGAGTAGAACGATCCCACAGAAGGGGGCTCGGGCTGATTCATGCAGTAGGCAGAGGTGTGGATGCTGCAAGCTCTGCTGATGATTCTGCTACCAGTCTGGGTGCAGCAGAACAAGGGAAACCTCAACGTCGACGACGGGGATGTGGCCGAGGGAGGCCGGGGCCGCCGTGGACGTACCTATTTGCTGGTGTTCTGACCCTTTCTCTATGCTTTGTCTTGCAGCTATGGCGCACTTTGGCAGAGATGGACGGGTCCCTAGATGGATGGCCCGCGAGGAGGATCACTGGGTGCGGAGGATCGATCGACAGATGCCCCCTCTGGGCCCGCCAGTGGTTACTGTGGCTAGCATAGAGCAGTTGGACAGTGGACATACAGTGGTGGCTGAGGGTCCCCTTGGCGAGAGAGCCGCTGGAGTCAGGACCGTGGAGGTGGCCAGGATTCAGGAGGCCGATAGCATGTACATCTATGATAGTTGTGGAGGCTACCCGTTGGAGTTCCCCCTGGACCGGCATTTGTTTGAGTTTCTCCGAAGCTACGTTCCTCCTGGCATGGAGGAGGATGACTCGCGGATTCTTGGAGCCCGTCGTCGGCTTAAGCGAGCCATTTTGATCGGCATGGACAGCCTGCATGGGGTAGCCTCCTACAACTACCCTAGCTTCTTGGAGGACTATTGGAGGCAGCGACAGTTTCCCAGTGCTGAGTGCCTGGGATTCATTGGTGGAGCAGAGAGGTCAGGGGTCAGAGTTGGGCCACTGGGGCCCGCTTCTTAGGATTTGCATGGTCACCATCGCGCTGAGACAGAGGGGACCGCGGACTGGTATTGGAGCCCGTAGGCTTGCAGTATGCTGGAGAGGGCTACGATGACCACATCATGCTGGATGGAGTCATGTGACAGACTGTCACTAGCTGGTACAGTCACTAGGCCGTGATTCTGTCACACTACTATTGCCAGGGTGCTACGGAGTGGCTGATGGGGATTATCCATCACTATCGGGTACTATTGGAGCGAGCAGGGATCAGGTACGCGGTGACTACCACCTTGTACGTGTACCCCTGCTATACTGGGCTACTGCAGGGGCTGCTAGAGCGCTTCAATCGCAATTGGAACACAGTGGCCACAGCAGAGGAGGAGACTTCACTAGACTTGTGGTCTCTGTTTAGGATCCCTGGGCTACCGATCAGTGGCGAGGGATACGAGGAGGTAGTGCTGGTTGACCTCCACCGTAGTCACAGTGATGGACAGGGGAGGTACCGGGTACCTTTCAGCTATCGGTACCTCCTGAAGACCTAAGCTTGCAGATATTCACCCTCTTGGGCCTTGATGGCGGCAAGCTCGTTGGGGGCCCGAGTCTCAAGGAATTCGCGATGATTCACGTATTTCAACAATAGTAAGACTCATCACGACCATTCCTCCAGTGGACAACCCAGCACTTGTAGTGCACCGATTAGCTGCATCACTATCGCATGCGCCCCTCGGTATGTAAGGGAGGGGTCGGCAAGCATCATCGACCGAAGCATCAACAGCATCTGCCGAACCGGTGTGTCCGAAGCGGCGTGGCCAATTGAAGGTACCGTCAGAAGATTGAACTCCATTGCGCTGTCCACGATAGCCCATATCTCTACATCCACCGCGGTCGAAGAAGAGGGAAGTGCCATGGCCAAATCACTGGGCCCTCCTGCTTTAAAGGATAACTCCCGGCCAGCCACCGCTAGAGGAGCAGGCGAAACCAACGTCGGATCCCTTGACATCGTCACTTCGCGGCTTGGCAAGGCAGGGGTCTCGCTCTCAGTCGGGGGACGGATGTCGAAGAAAACTGGACCAGACGTTATTGCCAGAAGACCCGCAGCCCCTTCTGCTTGCACTTCCTCCTCCCCGAGAATGGCGATGCTTGCCAGGATCCCCCGCAATAGCTGGGTCTCCTCCGGTGTCGAGGGCATCGGAAGAGGCGAAAGAGGAACCGTTAGCTCCAGGCTGGCTCCTGACTGCAGAAGCGACACTAGTGGCTCCACCTCCGGCCACCAGAGTGATCTTAGCCTGTCCGCTCCCGCGGGACTGAGAAGCTCCCTCCGCTTGGGGATAGCCCTGCGAGCTCCGGTGGTGCACGCTTCCGAGAGCTCTGCCGCCTCCTGAATATACAAGATAGGGTTAGCCACCCATTGCCTGAGGTAAATCGCCCAAAAGGCGTAATAAGACAAAGGGAGAGCTGAAAGGTCCCCATGCTCACCTCGGCCACCGGGACTATGTTGCCCTCGGGTGCAATCTCCCCCTCCTCCAGAGGCTCGTCCATCGACCTGGGGGTATCGAAAGTTTCTGTAGCCGCCTCCCGCCGTATAACTTCAAATAAAGACCCCAGCTTGTCTGGGCCCGCATGGACTCCCTCCGATCCACCGACCGATAGGACGCTGTTGGAACTAGTGCGGCGAGAGGATCGTGTTGACGCCCTCTATTTCGCGGTTCGAGGGACGGTTGGACGAGACGGGGCGAGAGGGGCGCGGCCTCCACTTCGCCTGCATGCGGCCAAAACGACTGTTTCAGTGCAAACGAGGTAGAGGGATGGGACTGCCTCTACGCTAGGGACGTTTTGACACCACATGCATGTCGATCCACGCCCATTTAGCCTAGTTAATGTCCGTTTTGGGTTTTTCCTAAAAATGTGGTAATTAGTGTTTTTAATTATCCATGGGCATTGTATTTATATTTTCTAGTTGTTATTGAGTGGTATGGATGCGGTAAAAGGCAGGTTACAGATTTTTGTAGCGAACCCCATCGATTTCGGTCAACCCGGGGGTGGCTCGGTTTCAAACCGAACCCGTTCGCTACCCAGCTCACATGGCGGTCATGCCAGTGACCGTCATGTGTATAATGCACCACACTTGGCGCGTTATACTTCTTTAACGGACCACACCCGGTCCGTTATTCTCATGCATGCATTAGATATGTCGTTAGTATAGCGCCCCCATGTATGACCATTATAGTTGTAGAAAACTGTGGATTTTCCACGTTCTGGTGGCCTTAATGGACCGCCCTCGGTCCGTTATGCTTTCTGGGTCTTTAATAAAAATAACTCGGGTGGTCATAGCGGACCAGTAGTGGCGCATTATGCTATATAACGCACCATCCCTGATCCGTCATGACTGCGGTGTCTGGAATTAGAGTAGATGAAAATGACGGACCAGAGGAGGCGTGCTATATTACTTTAACGCACCCAACCTGATCCGTTATGCTATATGACGGGGCAAAGCTGATCCGTTATGTTATGTAACGGGGCAGAACTGATCTGTTATGATCTCTGTTATGCTAAGAGTAGTGAATCATTATTCTAATGCATTCTTCGCCATGTTTAAGTTATTTTATGAATTAAAATACATCTTTATGTCTTAGTAGAGTTACTTTCTCTTTCCTCGTGATGGAGCCACTAGTCGTAGCCTAGTGACCTTAGTGTCGGCCCACCCGGGAGAGGTGGAGGGGTGTTCCCGTCTAACGATTTTTAGGCTAGTTACCGTGGGCCCGAGATCAAGCCAAGACAAGCAGAAATCGGAGCGGTGGACAACGACTACACTCTGGGTAGAGCGAACTATCACTCAACCGCTAGGTGAACTCGATAGTCAAGGAAAGCCGCTGCAAGACTAGAGACAAAGACACTGGTAGTTCTAGATAGAGTCATTAGGAACTGTCGCAGTCAAGGAAAAGACCACGCCCAGCCACCTGAACTGACCGATCCAGAAACCACCGACACACAGACACCGCCCTAAAGCATAAACCTAAGACAGACCAACACACGAATAGACACAAAATAGAACAACGAACAGCGCAGGCTATCACGGCCAACAAGACGACTGTAACGCACCTCTATAGGGGCGTTACCTGCTCTGACGCACCAGGGTAGGGGTGTTAGGGCAACCAGGCCACAACTCGCATGAAAGGGCATGTAACGGACCTCTATAGGTTCGTTACACAAGCTAAACGTGCCAAGGCCAACAGACCCAAAACTATTAACACAGACCATGTAACACACCAGGCTAGGGGCGTTACACAACGTGACGCACAAGGGGAGGTCTGTCAGGGCTAATTGACTGACCTGATCTTCGAGGTAGACACGGTCTTCAGGGGACTGACAGCCAAAGTCCTTGGAAACCACCAGCATGTAATGCACCAAACCAGGCGCGTTACAGCCATGTAACGGTCCTATGCTGGTCCGTCACACCCAGAACGTAACGCACCAAGCCAGGCGCATTATAGCCATGTGACGGTCCTATGCTGGTCTGCCACACCAACCCAACCTCGAAGAACGTGAAATGACCATTGGTTATGGCAGTTTGTCATGGGGCCATCACACAGGTGACGATCTCTGGTACGACCGTTACAAAAATCCAGTGAGTAAAATAGGGGAACGGTCGAATCGGCCCGTTCCACGCCCGATTCACACCGAAGCGCAAGAGAAACAATGCCACGCGATGAAAAACAACCCCTGGAGGCTAAAAACACCACATGCATGCATCCGATTGCAAGAAATTGGCGATTCCGACGAATCGATCCAAAATGAGTCACCGGGGTTCCCGGACTCCTACCGGCCCCAAATGACAACCGATCGACACGAAACTTACGGGAATGGGATCCTAATCAGGGTCCTCTGACTTCTTCCTGACGTGAGGTCGAACACCCACTCTCTATTTATTTCTTCCTGGCTGAATTCCCCATCCGAGTTTCTTTGCCTCCTCTCTTCTACACATTGACACCCCGTACTGTTCCCCAATAATGTTCATTTTTTTTAATTTCTTAAGTCCTCCTCCCTCGCACCGTTCTTCTTCCTTTCCCCCCTTCTTCTATTGTCACACGGCTGCAACCCAGCGGAGACGAGAGTTGCAGCTGCCGCCCGGTCGTCCACCTGCATTGGCACCACCGCACTGGCATCACACTGTCGGCCACCTTCCCTGTGCCGCGCTATTGCAGAATGGCCACGGTGGCCAGCCGATGCCACACCACACCACCGACCAGGTTGCCCACGGCCGCCCACTGCGAGCAAGCTCCGCCACCGCTATCCGTCGTTCTTGGTCATCTCTGTCCCGCCGCACACGCCCCGTGAGCAGACCAACCGGTCCTCGCCGGCTACTCCGTGACCCCTTCGATGTTTGTGCTCTTTGACCGTCGAGCAACAGTCGTCATCTGCCGTCTTTTGCCAGGCGTCCCCTCCCTCCACGCTATCCACGCATCCCCGTCGTTGGAGGCTGCAGAACAAGACAGTGATTTTGCTCACTGCTGGAACCATCTGCCGCCCTGGCCGCCAGCCCCAGAGTAGCCCACGCCATGAGCCCCGTCGGTCACAATAGTCAGGTGACTGAAGTTGCCCGACGTCGTCTCTGCGGCTGGCTCACTCTAATACTCATCGTGGAACCTTTCACCCAGTATTGCTTGAGTTTCCGGCGAGTAACAGTACTTATTGTAGCGGTAGCAATCTCATTTGTTTGCGATGTTTATGCTCGTCACCAGCACAGTAACTGTTGCAATCATCTGGCACACTAAGTCCTCTCGACGGTAGCCATTAGACACAGTCACTCTTGTTCGTCCCACGTCAAATTGATACGTGAGTCTTAAGAAAACAACTTATTTTCATAAGTTGAGGTCTCAAGCTTATGTGATATACTTCATCTTCTATTTGTCAGGTACTTACCTAATGCAGAATGTACGGAAATTAATTTTATTGATATGGAATCTAAAAATTAGCTTTCGTGACTTTTCAGTCAGCTAGGTATGTGCTCCAAACTTGTTCATTTAGTATTTTTTCAAATTGTCGCACGACGAATGGAGAGAGAGCCATATCCATGCAGCCATTCTCCTGAGGGCATCACTGTGGACGGCAAGAGAGAGCTTGTATGCACCCATCCTTAGGGCCCTAAGACTGTCACATTAGGGTACCCTAATTATTAGGAGAGACTTCCACAACTACTTCACCTACGGGTGAGCAACTTTTCCTTATCGGTCCCTTCCAATTGACCATTTACATATAAGCTGGTTCCACAGCTTGCTAATTATCGGTCTCAGGACTACATCATTTAGGTCCGAGCTCGTGACTACCACGTTGGTCTAGAAATTCATCGGGCCGTCTAGAGCGCAGTTCAATTTTACAACCAACAATGAATCCGGAGGGCGTGAATGCCATGTTAGCTCAACTCGAGCAACATCTTACAGCCCAAATTGAAGAGTCTATAGCCCACTTACGAGTAGAGCTAGTCGAGAGGATCCAAGCCTTAGAGGATCGTGTAAGAAGGGAGGAAGGTAGATTGAAGGGTCGTGGAGACCACGTGGTCAACCACAGGGACGAGAGAGACCAGGCCCGCCAAAATTAGGGGAGAGAACAAGAGGAGCATACACCTCGAAGGAGGGGCTATGATGATGAGGAGATCATCCTTCGAAACGTCAAAATTGACGCCCCCAGTTTCGATGGGTCCCTCACTCTTGCCAAATACCTTGAGTGGGAGACAGGGATGGATCAGTATTTTAATTGGCATCACCGCACGACCCTTGCCACAAGGGTGAGGTTTGTCAAAATGAAACTCCTAGGTCAAGCCAAGACCTACTGGTGTAATATTGAAAATCTCCTAGCAAGGAGACAAGAGGATCCCATAAACACATGGGAAGAAATGAAGGAGAAACTTAGGGAAAAGTATCTGCCACCCCCTACCATCACCGTCTTCTAGACCAGTGGCAGAAACTCACTCAAGATGGAAAGTCCATGGATGAGTACATCGCCAAATTTGATGATTTCTTCCTTCGGAGTCAAGTCATGGAAGACGTCTCCATCACCCTTTCCCGCTTTAGGGCTGGCCTACATGAGAGCATTACCGACCATTGGGCCTGGTCGACTGACCCTCCCTGGATCGACCTATTCAGCCCGAAAACTTGGATTTTCACCCCAAGAAGTCAAATTAAGGTGTTTATGGACAAAATAAATGAGGAATTAGCCGTATAAATGTCGTGAGGACCGTCTCATGGTGGGATGCTCGATGATTCGGCCTAAATATGCGGGTACACCCCACAGCGGGGAAATTTGAATAGTTCATGATTTTTTAAGATAGCCACCTCGGCGGCCTCGTGCATTGCAAACTCAGACTCGTGTTTCGTGTGACGAGCATGTGTCCATGACCGATTACACAACAATGGTTTCACAGCGGGTCCTTATTTAGAGTGGTCTTTTCCCACTAGTCGTAACTTGTCTGGGCACGTGTGTGCCGACGCACTTGGGAGTAGTGGAGAGTTAGACGCGAGAGAGATAGTTTTATGTTACTTTCCGTAGGGCCTCCCACTGTAGCGGCCTAAGTCTGGGCTAGGAGAAAAATGAGCTAGAGGACCTGATGTAGCACAGTCAGTCAGTGTGTGTACACGGGGTCGGGGACTTCGGACGCGTGCTGACGAGCATGAGTCCGACTAGACCCTTGTCTTATTTTTCATGCATGGTGTCTCAATGTCCGCCTGGGACGTGTAGGGAGACACCTGAGGCTATGGATTAACTCGTCAGTGGACGCATCTGACATTACTTCTAGTGGGTAGTGCTCTTGTCACTCGAGTTTAGCGACCCTAGTTTCTCACCATTGGGACTTAGTGTTCACGCGGCCGAGGGTGTTCTGTTGTACGACATCGACTTGTGGTTTATTACGAATAGCCTTGGTACACGTGTGATGAAGTCACTTTCCTTTAATTATTAGATGTTATTCTTTTGTTATAGTTATTGTTCCGAATTGTTATTTATTACACCGTGTACTTGCCGTTGTGAGGTGGGGATCTGCGGGACCCCTACTGAGCCGATGAGACGATGCTCAACCCCTTTTTATTTTCAGATGAGCCATGGCTTGCACGTTGTGCTTCGGAGGCTTCGCATGGAGCGGGTGGTCAGTCTTAGCACCAGTTGCTAGAGGCGGGGGTATGCCCTGTGGTCTTGTACCTTTCTAGTTTACGCTGCTGATCAACAATTCAGAGATCCGGAATAGAGACCATAAGTCAAGGGTGGTCTCTCCCTCTACTGTTGCCACTGTATTCCACCGGTGGTTGAGATGCTCCAACAGCCCTTGTAACAGTCCGGTGTAGAACGGGTACGCATATAAGGCGACAGTCACCTCGTACCTGATCCCAGCTCGGTCCAGTAGCACCCGGTAGTGGTGCACAACACCCATCAGCCACTCGGTGGCCCCCTGACGGTACCGGTGTGACGGGATCACAACTTAGCGACCGTACCAGCTGATGATGATCTGCTGCATCACCCCGTCCAGGATGCTATGGTCGTCGTAGCCCTCTCCAGCATACTGCAAGCCTACGGGCTCCAGCACCAACCCTGCGGTCCCCTCTATCTCAATGCGATAGTGGCCGTGAAAGTCCCAAGAAGTACGGCCCAACGGCCCAACTCTAACTCCAGATTGCTCTGCCCTGCCAAAGAACCCCAGACACTCAGTACTGGGGAACTGACGCTGCCTCCAATAGTCCTTCGAGAAGCTAGGATAGCTGCCAAGTGCAACACCCTGCAGGCTGTCCCTGCCTAGCAAGATAGCCCGCTCAAGACCACGACGGGCTCCCTGGATCTACGAATCATCCTCCTCCATGCCAGGAGGGATGTAGCACTGCACGAACTCGAACAAATGGCGGTCCAGGGGGAACTCCAATGGGTAGCCTCTGCTCCGGTCATAAGTGTACTGATTGCCCGCCTCCAGAATCTGGGCCACCTCCACAATCCCGACTCCAGCTGCCCTCTCACCGACAGGACCCTCAGCCACGGTCGTATGGCCCAAGTCCAGCTGATCCACACTAGCCACGGCAATAACTGGTGGTCCCAGAGGGGTATCGGTCACTCAGTCCGTTGCACCCAGTGGTCCTCCTCCCAGGCCACACGTCTCGGGACTAGCTCATCTCTGCCAAAGCGTGCCATAGCTGCAAGACAGGGCACACAAAAATGGTCAGAACACTAGAAAATCAACATATACAACATAGCAAAATAAAGGCACATGAAGTGTCAAAATACAACTACAACGGCCTGGAACAGAGGGCTCACGGGCCGTACGTCATCGTCTTCGCCGTTATTACATTTTTTTATTTACATATTCTCCATATGGGGGAGTGGGCCGTTGGAGGGCTGAAGAGAGGTCTGTGCGTACTGGGCAGGGGCCTGAGCAGGTTGGCCGAAGTCTAAACAGGTGCTGGGCCAAGGTCTGAGCATGCCTAGGGCAAGGTCAGTGTACCTGAGAGCAAGGTCAGTGCACATGGGGAAAGTGCAAAGGGTAAGGTCAGTGCACGTACAGGCAAGGTCAGTGCACATACGAGCAAGGTCAGTGCACATGCGAAAAGTGCAAAGGGCAAGGTCAGTGCACGTACAGGCAAGGTTAGTGCACATACGAGCAAGGTCAGTGCACATACGAGCAAGGTCAGTGCACATGCGAAAAGTGCAAAGGGCAAAGTCAGTGCACGTACAAGTAAGGTCAGTGCACATACTAGCAAGGTTAGTGCACATGCGAGCAAGGTCAGTGCACATGCGAAAAGTGCAAAGGGGAAGGTCAGTGCACGTACAGGCAAGGTCAGTGCACATACGAGCAAGGTCAGTGCACGTACGAGCGAGGTCATTGCACATGCGAAAAGTGCAAAGGGCAAGGTCAGTGTACGTACAAGGAAGGTCAGTGCACATGCGGAACGTGCAAAGGGCAAGGTCAGTGCACGTATAGGCAAGGTCAGTGCACATACGAGCAAGGTCAGTGCACGTATAGGCAAGGTCAGTGCACATACATGCAAGGTCAGTGCACATGCAGAACGTGCAAAGGGCAAGGTCAGTGCATGTACAGGCAAGGTCAGTGCACATATGAGCAAGGTCAGTGCATGTACAGGCAAGGTCAGTGCACATACGACAAGGTCAGTGCACATGCGAGCAAGGTCAGTGCACATGCGAGCGAGGTCAGTGCACATGTGGAAGGTGCAAAGGGAAAGGTCAGTGCACATACGAGCGAGGTCAGTGCGCATGCGAGCAAGGTTAGTGCAAATGGGATGAGGTCCATGCAAGTTGGGCGAAGTCCATGCACATGTTGGGGTTAAGGCCCATGCATGCTGGGCGAAGTCTGTGTAGGTTTGGGTGAAGTTCATGCACGTTCGTGCACATTCAAGCAAAGTCCATGCATGTGCGGGCTAAGTCCATGCAAAGAACGAGGGGAGGGAAACTCTAACAGCGATCGTATGATGCGCTCCGACGTCCAATCGTGGTGCTGCCAATGCAGGGACGAAGCTTGGGGGATGCTGAAGGATGCCAGCAAGTCCGACGTCGAGCCGATGTCACTGGAAGGTGGAGGAGGTCGCTGCCGTTAGCCTGCACGGTTCTGCCTCGCAGGACTGGATAGCGCAGTCGTGGTGCATCGACAGGTACGCTCGTTGACGAACTCCAAACGCGACGGGACCAAGTCATGGACGTAGCAGACAGGAGCTCTACGAACCCTCAAAAGATGGTGGCCGTCTGATCACCTCGCTGGACGTGGTCACCGGAATGGTTGGCATCAGGTTCCTGGGTGAACAGCAGGACAGGTTGCCGATGGTCATGGTGGAACTTCTAGTGTCGATGTTAGAACGATACGAAACCACTGGCGTTGGTTTCGTATCGTTGAAAGCCACAACTTTGCAGAAGACTACTCGACCTGAAACTGAGAGGAGGAGGGAGGGTCGGGGCCAACTTGGCAATAGTCTGTTCTGGGCGAATAGAGGACTCTAGGTCTGGCGCGACTGAGGGAGAATGGACGCCCTGGGCTGTGCTGATGACGAAAATAGGAGGGACCACCTCAGGGTCGAAGGCAACTCGCGGGGGAAGAACTCTCGTGAAGGGGGCACTGGCCGATCCGCACAGGAGAAGTCAGTGTCGGCATTGTCAGGGGGCACTCAGGAACAGGCACAATCCGAGCGCTGTTGCACGAAAACGACTGTAGCGGTTGACGTCGTTGACGAAACGGGACGAGACTTCCTCTGCTGCAAAGACGACTCAGAGTAGAATGATCCCACAGAAGGGGGCTCGGGCTGATTCATGTAGTAGGCAGAGGTGTGGACGCTGCAAGCTCTGTCGATAGTTCCACTACCAGTCTAGATGTAGCAAAACGAGGAGAACTTCAATGCCGACGCCGGGGGTGATGCCGAGGGAGGCCGGGGTCACCGTGGGCATGCCGTGAAGGGGATGGGGCGTGGGTTGCAGGGTGGAGAGGGAGCTGGGGCGTGGGGGTGCTGGACAGGGCAGCTAGGGTTAGGTATGGAGGGGGGGCGCACTAGGTTGGGAAAAGGGGGGGTCCCTTCTTCTTCTTCTCTTCTCTCTGTATGCCTGGTGGTGCCCTCTTCCTTCTTCGTCTGGTCCTCTGTCTGTGTGTGCCTTTTTTTGTCTCCTTTCTCTCTTTTCTCCTTCTCTTTTCTGTTCATCGTGGAGATGATCCTTTTATACCCCAACAGCACAGGGCCTTCGAACGCGGAGCGACCGGGGCAGGAATGTGGTTTATTAATGGGGATTTGACTTTAGTTGTCCTTTGTTGACAGGAAGTAGGCAGCGTGTCTGCTCCCCATTGGGCACCTCAGCCATCCCATTGAGCGCCAAAAATCCGTAGGGGAATGGCGTGAGATCTTCCTTGCCGAATGGGTCGTGGGGGAAGTGTGCCGCCGAAGAAGTAGGCCGTGTCGTTGAAGGGCTTTTATGGTGCACCGCTGAAGGGCCTCACAGGCATGCCATTGAAGAGCTTCACAGGCATGCCGTTGAAGAGCTAGCCAGGGTGTATCGTTGAAGGCACGAAGGCGTGCCGTTGAGCAGGAGCAGGGGCATGCCGCTGAAGGGCAGCATGGGGCGTGCCACTGAAGGGGCATTTGGGCGTGCCGTTGAAGGGCAGCATGGGGTGTGCCACTGAAGGAGCATTGGGGCGTGCCACTGAAGGGCATTTGGGCCCGTTTTGAGCCTGATCGACGGCCCACTCAATTCTCTCCAGGGCCCCCGAGCTTTGAGCCTCCCGGGGGTTGGTTTCTCTTCGCTGTCGTGAATCCGAAAGTAGCTTCACGGCAGTGTGTTGTTTATTCGGAGGGCCCGGACGGGACGTGCTTTCTGCAATCTCTTCGGTTGAAGTTGTTGTTGATGCTGAATTGGCCGGGACATATGGACGTGCAATTTTATATGTCCACAATTGGCAAGTTAGTTTGTTTTCATGCGTCCCCCGTTGGTTTCGATCGACCGGGAGGGAGTTCGGTATCGAACTCGTCCAACCCGTAACCCAGTCGACATAATGCGCTAGGACCGGTGCGTTATGGTCTTTTAACGTGCCTAAAGTGGTGCATTATGTGCCCTTTGACGGACTCCTCCAGGTCCGTCATTTGACCATTGACCGGTCATTTGACCGTTGACCCAGTAAGGAGTATCATGAAGCTGTATCTCCAGATCTGAAGTTACATTTGAACTCTTCTTTTCAGGCTTAGACTGGCTGTAGAGAGGGCTGTACTCCTTCCTTCTTCTCCTTCTTGAATAGCACTGGTTTGTGTCAAACTAGGGCTAGGCTGCTCATGCTAAGGGGCTACTTACACTTTTCTCTTCTCTCTTTTTCTTCCTCTAAGTTTTTCTATTAAGGCACGAGCTCCCTTCTATTCTCTCAAGCTCTCTTCATCTTCTTCAGGTCGGAGCAAGACAGCAGCAACAACTTCTTCATTAGAAGCTTCATGTATTTATAGAGGAGCTAGGTGGAAGATTTTCCCTCCCAGTTCTTGTGACCTGATTTGTTGGAATATAAGAGACTTGTTTGAACATTGACCTCTTTTTGATTGGTCCACCATATCTGATAGCAGGATCACCAAATATATCCAGACTTCAATCTGATTGGCCTGGAAGGAAAATATGGAGATTTCTTAGTCTTGATTGGTTGGAGTAGCCATGATGCTTCATGGATAAGGAGCTCCACCAAATTTATATTTTGATAGGCCAGTATAAAGTGAACTTTGTTGGAATATAAGAGACTGTTTGAACATTGACCTCTTTTTGATTGGTCCACCATATCTGATAGCAAGATCACCAAATATATAATCAAACTTCAATCTAATTGGCCTCGAAGGAAGGAAGGAGATTTGTTTTTATTCAGCTCTTCTTAGTTCTATAATCTGATTGGACACATGATAGTAGCGAGAGCAACCACAATTTTGATCAGGAGCCACCTTTTAGATTTGCATTCTGATTGGTTGCATGGTAGCATAAACAAACCCTTTATCATATTCCCTCCAAGATCCCCCTACTTGATTTGTTGGAGAAGAAATAATGGTCTTGGACAGAGAGCTCTTCCAGAACTACCTTCGCATTGGCCTAGGATAGAGGGGCACAATCCTCTTGTCCTTGGTACCTTCCTTGGACTGAAATCTCATTGGTGTGACCAAAAGGTAGAGTACCATGGAAAGCTATCCATTCCTAAATCTAGTACCTAACCAAAAAGCTTCTCCCAAAAGGTAGTACTTGAGCCTCATGATGGAGAAGGACAACTCACTATCCTAGGAACCTTTTCCAGACCTCAAAAAGTGTGTTTTTTGAGGTTTCCATCAATTTTTTTTATTCTCTAGATGATCTGGTGTGTTTAGAGAGAAATAGGCTAAAAAGCTTTTGGAATGTAGCCTGAGGTCGACCTCTTGTGAAGGTGAGGTCGACGCACCTATTGAGGGCACGTTTTCAACGGCTTCTAAGAGGCAGCCTAAGGTTGAGCTCTTGTTAAGATGAGGTCGACGCAGCTAACATTGATCATCTGTTAGATTATTGCGGGGCTGATGAGGCCGACGTAGTAGACCTGTGAGGTCGATGCACCTGGGCGTGACAGAACACTCGCGAAAGGTGTTGACACCAAGGGTCGACACTCTCATTTCCCATGCTGGAAATGAAGCCATGAGGTCAATGCAGTGATGTGCTGGGGTTGACATGGCTGATGAGATCACCATGGTTTTTCTTCCTTCTATACGTAATGGGGTCGACGCAGTGACACCAAGGGGTCGACGCATCGACTTCTATTTTGTAGATCCATAATGTTGAGCTGGCTGACTGGAGCAAGCTAATCCTAAAATTATGCCCACATCTTCCACACTGAATGTGACCTCCTTACTACCCATACGGAAGTAATTTCCTCCACTATGATCGTAAATAATCTCCTCCAATAGTGTCATGGTGAAGGTGAGGGGAGAAATATTGTTAACATATGGACCAAAGGGTGTGATCCTCATCAATGACTTGTGACATTCCCAAAATACCATCTGATCCCTATCCTTCATGTAAATGTCCATAGAACACCCGGCCGAGATGACCTTGGTGTTCACTAGATTCAAAAAAAAGTGTAAAAAAGATATTCAGTTAATTGACCGATCAAGAAATATAAAAAATATTAAGATTAAGACAAGGGCGACAAATGTATAGACAAGAGAGTTTAGGTGTGGCAAATAGGTGCTTAAGGTGACAAATGTATGAAATTCGGTGACAGGTAGGTCTTTATGAGTGACAAATAGGTAGATAAGTGTGACAAATAAATAGGTCGATAAGGGGGGCAAATAGCTATGTAAGGGAGATAAGGAACCCCCTACCTTTAACTTGTCGTCCTGAAGTGGAGCCCTTAGAAACCCTAGGTTCCTCAGACGTTTCTTCTTTGGCCGTAGGAACCATAGCTTCTTGAGATGCAGGTGGGAGTCATGGGACATCCAGTTTACGGCGGACGAAGCATTGCACGGGTGTCTCCTTCAGTTCCATGGCTGTCAGTGATGAAAGGGTAGTGACAACTGAGGATGACCGCACAGCAAATGACGGATAGCTCACAAATTACTTGTAGGGGAGACAAATAGCGCTGCGAGAAAGACGAGACACTAAGCACGATGGAGAGATGAACCGCCTTTTGGTAGGTTTGTTAAGAGCCAAGACATGGCAGGAAGTGTAAATAAGGAATTGGATATTTGTAATTTCGAGGTCCAGTTCAGCGTCATCATTTCTGTTGATGTGGACTACGGTGTTGGATCGGCGGCAATACGTGAACACACGCCCGTGTGGCCGACGTGTCTCATTTTCCACATGGACCAATTGGAGCTCAAGGGCGACAAATGTGTCTACACAGGTGACAAATGGGTTAGCAAGGGTAAAAAATACCCTGCTAACGGTGACAAATACGGCTCAATAGAGACAAGGTCGACGCGCGGTTTTCAAGGCAGTGTGAGATTAAGCGTGACGACTTTTGGACTTTAGTGGTGACAATTAGGTGAGTATAGGTGACAAATGCTCAACTGGAGTAGCAAATAACTTCACATTGGTAACAAATGAGAAGGAAGCTGAAGGTAAAGAAGAACAGAAGAAAGAAGAACTGGAGGAGAGAGAGACGTGCTCACTAGAAGATAAAGGACTTGCACTTCCTCACCAGAAGACAAATGTGAACAGTGATCCCAAAGACTCTAAAGTAATCTGAAGAATAAGTGTGGGCTGACCACAGTCATCAAAATCAACACCAGGACAAGGAAGGCTCTAGTCAACTTGTAATATATTGACTCAAGTCACCAATACTCCAGGCAAAGTCAATAGTCAAAGTCAAGCTTTTGTAACTTCTGAAGTCCAGTCAAATGAGTGTCAAGCTTTGGCCAGTGACAGTGGACATAGAAAATTAAAAAAAATTATTAAGAACAACAGAAGAAGACTAAAGGTAACAAATACTCTCCTAAGCGGGTCCTCTAGCTGGTTTTTCCCCCCACCGGACTCTGGTGGCAAAGGCAAGGGGCCCACGGAGACCAGCCTAAAAACCGTCTAACTCAGGTCACGCTCTCCACCACTCCCGGGTGGGTCCGCACCCACGTGCGCAGGAAGTTACGACTAGTGGACAGGTCACTGGAAGGCAGACTCTCCAGTCAACGGAAAATAACGTCTGAACCAGATGGAGTACAGGGGACTGCCCCTTGTACCAACACCGACTCACGGTGACGTAAGTCAAAGACGTCACGTCCTGGGATCCCACATGGCGCCCACACCTGGTCCCCACATGATGCCCAGCATCAGTCAGACCATAGGTCTACACGTGGATCAAGGTCCGCTCATCCGGGACTCGAATCGGCATGGAAAACCATCGGCTAGGCCTCAGACAATAAACGGTCTATCATTGGCCACTCACGGATGCATGACCGACTCACAGTCCCGCGGGGGAGAATAGACGGTCCAACTCAGCCGTCTGCCACTCCCGACGAAAAATAGACCATAACGCGCCTGCCCAGTTACGTTATAGTGCTTAACGGACCAACAGGGGTGCGCTAAGCCTCAAGTCATGAAATCGGACATAACGCACTCCTCTAAGGGCGTTATGCACATAACGGACCAGCCATGGTGCGTTATGTCACGGAGCAAAGCAAGCCATAACGCACTCCTCAAGGGACGTTATGCTCATAACGGACCAGACATAGTGCGTTATGTCACGGAGGGAAATAAACTATAATGCACTCCTCTAGGGGCATTATAGACCTTAACGGACCAATTCTGGTGCGTTAAGTGGAGGGCAAGGGCGCTAAGCATAACACACCTTTCCTGGGGCGTTAAGGTACATAACGGGCCTCCCCAGGCGCGTTATGTGACCAGGCCCCTAACGGTCACAACCAACAGTCAAAATCCAACGGTCGAAAACCATAACGCACAGTCCCTGGGGTGTTATGCCTGACATAACGGTCTGTCGAGCGACCGTTATGCCCTCAAAACCTAAACACAAAATATACGAAGCATAACGCACCTTCCTAGGCGCATTATGCACATAGCGGTCTCTGGTACGATCGCTATGATGGTCTGACGGTAACTCGAACCCTCATCGTCTGATACGATGCGCACCCCATGAAATGGACATCGCACTGGCCACTCATGTAGCCCTTACACGTGCACCCTTGCCTCCTCGGAGAGAGTCCATTGCATGATCAGAGGAACTCCTAAACCCAGAACGAACATATAAGACTCTATAACAAAGTCGCCCGGGGTAAAAGAAAAGGGAGCATCCACCTCGTCTTTAAAACAAACTAGCACGCCCGGTGGAACCTTTCCCGCCTTTCTTCTTCTTGTCAACATAAGGCCTAAACCTCTCCGAGGTTCTTATCCCCCTCTTCCTCTTACAGGACGAGAAGAGGAGGACATTTCGCTTTGCTGTTTCAAGCGCTCACTTGCATCACGACAGCGACGATGGCAGCGGTGACTTATGGACCGCAGGTTGTTGCCAACCATGCCAGGTTTGGCTACCTGGCGACTCCCATTGCTTTCGGCGACTTCCCTCCGGTCGTCGGTTCCCCCTTCTTCCTAGGGGTAGTGCCGGTCGCCGGGGACAACTCAGTTGCCCCTGTTACTGCTGGTCGGGTACCACCGGCCAAGAAGACGACGGTTGAGGGTGCCGGACCCTCTGTTCGTGCTGCCGGCCGGGTTCGCCCAGTCCAAAAGACATCTGCTGGGGGTGTCAGGCCCTCAATTTCTGCCGTTGGCCGAGTCAGATCGGCCACAATGAAGGCAATCTCTGAGGGTGCCAGGCCCTCTACTTCTGCAACAGGCCGAGTCAGGTCGGCCAAACACTACAACATGTCTGGGGGTGTCAGGCCCTTGACGTCAACTACAGGCCTGGGCAGTCAGGCCATCAAGAAGCCCATGGCTGGAGGTGTCAGGCCTTCAGCCCACCCGGTTGGCCGAGTGTTCTCGGTCAACCACATCACTGCCGACGTCTCTCCTCCCCAACGGGGACAGCGCCGCAGTCGTCACCATGGCAACCGTGCTGAGACGGCCGCCCCTGCTCAACGGGGGCAACGCCGTGGGCGCAACAAAGCACGCCCGGCGGCCGCCACTTCACGTTACGGCAAGACTATGCATGTTGGGGACGTCCGCATCAGGCTCGATGGAGGCGAGCCGATCATGCCCCGGGATCGACAGGTCTGAGAATGAAAATAGTCCCTCTTTCTCATTTTGTTTGCTTAGCCCTCACCCTATGGTGCATATAGTGTGGTTTGCTTTATGCTTCCCTTGCGTTTGCGTGTTTTTCTTTGGGTTGCCTGCTCTCCAAAATGTCATAGAGTCTATCCAACTCGATGGGTAGCGTCTCCGACGTGATGGCATTGAGCTAGCCTCCCTCCGGTCATCGCTGCAGCAAGGTCGCCTCTGTGTTTCCTCGTAGACTCGATTATCGGAGCACCTTAGCCAGCCCTGGCCATGCCCTGTACTACTGCGAGAGTTTCACTCCCAACGCACCTCGATTAGCCTACAAAGGGGTCCACAAGACCTTGTCTATACCCCTCATTCACCCGATTTCCCATACTTGGCCCGGGTTTTTCGAGTGTTAATGCCATCTGTGACGAGCCCGCTGATCCCGCTCGTCGCCCATGACTCTCCCTTGCCTGGCACGCTTGCCATCGCGCTCAGCCCGGCACACCTACCAGCAGCTCAGCTTCCCCCCATCCAGCATAGTCCTTCCATCAGGCACACTTGCCAGTGCCCCTTTACCCGGCACGCCCGTCTCTTGGCTCTTCCCCAGCATGCTTCACCTCTCTTATAGCCCGGTGCACACCTTTGGACTCCCTTACTCGGTACTCCCCCAGCCGCTCTAACCCAGCGCACCCTTGGACCTCCCTTGCCCTGTGTACCCCCAGCCCCGCTCGACCGGCACACTTCTAACCCCTGTACCCGGTGCACTCTCAACCTGCCTTGGCCGACGCACCTCTCAGTTTGCCCCTTTCCGACGCACCCTTGGGCCACCTCCACCCGGTGCACCCAGCTTGTCACTCTACCCGGTGCACCCCCAGTCTACCTTAGCCCCGTATCTCCCACTCGCTAATTTCTCTAGATTTTTCGAAGTCTCCTCAAAGGTGTCGTTGCCCATGGCACGCACCTCGAATTGTTGGGTTACGCCACTCCTTGTGGGCGTGTTCCCCTTTTTACTCCCCTACGCTCCGGGTCTTGGGGAGATGCTGCCGAACTTTCACCAGAATTAACATAATAACAATGATGATAAAAGAGGGGGAAACAATAATGCAAAAGAAAATAACAAACACCCACCATTTGCCGTTAGTGGAGTTTGCCTACAACAATAGCTATCATTCGAGCATTGGTATGGCTCCTTATGAGGCATTGTATAGGAGACCTTGTCGGACTCCGCTTGATTGATTCGGGGTGGGCGAGCGTGTCCTGACCGGACCTGATTTGGTGCAGCAATGCGTTGCGGTGGTGCATTTCATTCGGCAGAAGATGTTGGCAACGCAGAGCCGACAGAAGAGTTATGCCAATCGGAGGAGGCGACCACTCAGCTTTGCTGTGGGAGACCGAGTCTTCTTGAGAGTTTCTCCCATGAAGGGTGTGATGCGCTTAGGCAGGCGTAGGAAGCTGAGTCCCCGCTATATTAGTCCTTTTCTCATTGTCGAACGTATTGGGGAAGTTGCTTATCGGTTGCAGCTACGTCTGGAGTTATCTGCCGTGCATGATATGTTTCGTGTGTCAATACTTCGGAAGTACATGCCCGATGATTCCCACGTTCTAGAGGACGCCGTTTGGCCTGAGGTGACCCCAGATTTACCCCTTTCGGAGTACCCTGTCTGTATCGAGGATCGACGTGAGTAGCGCCTGCGAAACAAGGTTATTCCTCTGGTTAAGGTGGTCTGGCAGCATCATTCTGGTGGTGATGCATCTTGGGAGCGTGAGGATGAGATGAGGGAGCTGTATCCTTATTTGTTTATGTGAGTCTTTCCCCTATTCCCGTGCTTTTGTTCTTAAATTTCGAGGATGAAATTTGTTTAAGGGGGGAGGGCTGTGATGTCCCGGACCCTTCGGATCCTTCTTCTCGGGTCCCGGACTTACTTTCTCAAAGAATTTGTGCCCGTTCTGTCCGAAATTATCTTCTGGACATCTTTCGTGTTCAGATCCGTGCGATTCGGGTCAGTTTCGGAGGTCGAAACGTGTTCCGCGTCTTTTTTCGCGTGTTTTTTCGATTCTTGCATGTGTGGTTCAGAAGAATGTACGGAACCCTGTAGCGAGTGAACCGGGTCATTCACCTACCCGCGGGTGCTACCGTTGCGATCAGCGTGTCGCGAGAATCGAGAAAATATATTTTTTTTTCTTTTTTTAAAATTTTTTAATTTTTTAGATTTTCTATAAATAACTCATTTCTAGCTCGTGTGGTACTCCGTGTGTGGTACCGGTGGCTCCCTGAACCGGGCCGCTCATGGGCTCGGGTGTCCGCACCAAAAATTACATGATTAGACTCAGAAAAATACGATGAACACAATAGCGCAAGACGAAGAACAATCTGAGCCTCGAAAAAATGTGGAGGGGCTGGGGATGCCCCCATCAGGTGTCTTTATTTTTCTTCAGGAAACCATCTTGTGTGTGGAGTGTTGTCACCATGTAGCTGCTATTGTAGTGTGTGTGTGTGTTTGGTCTCTTGTTCTACTTTGTTTCTTTCTTGTTGGATCTTTGTCCCATGTGCTTTGAGGGCTTCTCCTCGTGTGTGTGTGTGTTGGTGGTAGTCCCCATGTCTTGCTGGTTTCCAGCGTGTGTGTGGGTGTCTCTTTTGGCCAAGGAATGAAGCCTCACCGTATTAGTGAGGGGTGGACGTAGGTGTGCCTTTATGCAGCTGAACCACCTTAAAAGCACTATGTTGTGGTTTGTTCTCCATTTCTTCTATCGCCTCTTCATAGGTGGCTTGCATTATCCTAGAGTACTTCTTGTCTTTTAGTTCTGTTAATCTACTGTCTGGCTTTACTTGTGATAACTGTAGTAGCTTGTTTGTAGAAGTTGAAAATTTTCGTATAGGATCTATTCACCCCCCTCTAGATCCTCTCATAACGTTCAATAGTTGGTATTAGAGTGGGATCCCTAGAGATGTGGTCCAACGACCCAGGGAGATCCGATGGGAACGTCCCTCGCAGCTACATAGCCGAGGGTCATGCCATCAATCGACCTCCATTTTTTGATGGAACTAATTATCTGTATTGGAAGAACCGAATGGAAATTTTCCTACGTGCCTAGGATCACATGATATGGCGTGTTGTGAGTAGAGGTCCTTTTGTTTTACCAGATTTAGATGACACCTGGACACCAGACCAGGTCAGAAAATCCACAACCAATTGGAGCACCATAGACATCATGTAATGTGCTATCCACCCCACTGAATACTCAAGAGTACCTACTTATAAATCTGCAAAAGAAATGTGGGATAGACTTGAGCTAATCGATATATTTTTTGGGTTGTGAGCCGATCTGTCGTTTCACTGTGTTCAGGTCCTTCTGAGTGAACACATACCTCAGACTCTGATGGTCAGTGAACACCTCGAACTTCTCACCGTACAGATAATACCTCCAGATCTTCAACGCGAAGATCACGGCCGCTAACACCAGGTTATGGATAGGGTAGTTCTCCTCATGTGGCTTCAGCTGCCGCGAATCATACGCCACCACTCTACCATGCTGCATCAACACAGCACCCAAACCGATCCCGAAAACATCTGTACACACCACGAAACCTCCCGATCCAGAAGGTAAAACCAACACCGGAGCTGAGGTGAGCAACCTCTTCAGCTCCATGAAGCTACGGTCACACTCATCGGTCCAGACAAAAGGTACATCCTTCCGCATAAGTCTGATCATCGGGGCCGTAATGCGAGAAAAATCCTGGATAAACCTCCGATAATATCCAACAAGCCCCAAGAAACTCCGGATCTCAGTCACAGACCTCGACCTCGGCCATTGCATTACTGCATCGACCTTGGCGGGGTCCACAGAAATACCATCACCAGAGATCACGTGCCCCAAAAAGTACACCTCACGAAGCCAGAACTCACACTTGCTGAGCTTCGCATACAACTGGTGATCTCGCAGCGTCTGCAGCACCACACCCAAATGGTACGCGTGCTCCTCGGCAAACCGTGAATAAACAAGGATGTCGTCTACAAACACGACCATGAACTGGTCCAAATAGGGACGGAACACCCTCTGCATCAAGTCAATGAAGGCTGCGGGGGCATTGGTGAGCCCAAACGGCATCACCAAGATCTCATAATGCCCGTACCTCGTACTGAACGTAGTCTTCTCCACATCGGACTCGCGAATCTTCAGCTAATAGTAACCAGACCGCAAATCAATCCTCGAGAATACCCGAGCAGACTGAAGCTGGTCGAACAAATCACTAATCCGTGGTAACGAATACTTGTTCTTAATGGTCATTTCATTCAGCTGGCGGTAGTCAATGCATAACCTCAGACTACCATCCTTCTTCTTGACGAAGAGGACTGGCGCACCCCAAGGGAAAAAACTGGGACGAATGTACCCCTTGGCCAGCAACTCCTGCAACTGCGCCCTCAACTCTCTCAACTCAGCGGGAGCCATACGGGCTCTTGATGCCGCTGCTTGTGAGCATGTTAGGCACCTAGATCACTGTAGTTGATCACCGCTGTGAGTTGTGAGTGTGAGATCCCTCCCGTGACTCGTTTCGAGCACGAGAGTGAGCCAACCACCCAAGACTCAACGCCGATTTCTCAACCATGCAGATCGACTCGTTTCCCTCGTCGGGGATGACCATGAGTGAGTGCTTCTTGTTTCGGGGTATCTTTGTCCCTTTAGGAACCACGTTAGGTGATGACTTGGTCATGTAGTTGCTGGTCTCGTCGATCCTCTAGTCGCATCGTCTAGTAGAAGTCCAAGAAACGTGTCCACACCTCGAGTCTCATTGTCGTCCAGCATCAGGTTGACATGTGACAGTCATCGAATCCTCAGAGGATCTCATCCCTCTGCGATGTCTCTGCGTGGCTCATCTGGGCGGTGACAGATTGGTAGACCCAGCTGGCTGGATGGGAGTCCGCTACGTGCCGAGTAGGGGATCGGTGGTGACCACTGGACTTGTGATGGCGAAGCAAGCTCTTTGACGCTGGAGCCACCGTTTCACGGGAAGAAATGAGCCACCGTATTAAGGCTTCACCGTGTCACCGTATGGGTGAACAAGCATTGGCACCGTATCGCTTATGAGTAACCCTTCTCGAGGCATGCCGTATCTGCCGTGGAAGCGGGCAAGCCACCCTATCAAGGGTTTGCCGAGTTGTCGTATCAGGCTGAAAGGGGGTCACCGTATCAGGCTTTGCTGGGTGCCACCATATCAGGCATTGAAGGGGCCACCGTATCAGCACCAAGGGTCACCCACCGTATCAGGGCCAAAGGAACCTGTCGTATCAAGCTCAGGAGGAGCCCACCATATCAGGTGCTTCATTACCTCACCGTTTGAGGGGCGAAAGAGGGATCGTGTAACGATCCAAGATCCGGATACCGGGAGGAGCATGATACCATTTGAATCCTGGCCCACCGCCCACGAGCTGGAGGGCTCGGAAGGGCTAAAAAGGAGTGTGGAGGTACAAAGAAATAGGAAATAAGGCTAATGGGGGCATCTCTTGCCCCTCCACATTTTTTTCAAGGCTTGGATTACTCGTCGGCATGTGCCATTGTGTTCGTGAGAGCTAGTCCTCCATCCGCCCACCTCTCTAGCCGATCTGGTGACCCTAGCCCTATGCCATGCAGAGTGCGAAGAAGTCCTCAATGCCTACCACTACGCGACGGGCTCGGGTTGAGAGGGAGATAGGAAGCGATCCTCAGAGCAAGGCTCGGGATAGGCGAAAAGATGAAATCAAGACAGAGACCGCAGGGAGCCCCCTTAGAAATACGAGTGATACATGCCCCTATCCGCCCCCGTCTATGAGATATATGAAGACATCAAGGGCTCGGGCCTCCTCTGCTAACCCGAGCCAATGAAGTTCGACCCAAAGTGTCACAGTCGACGCAAGCACTGCTAGTTTCACAACGACCATGGACACCATACTGGGGATTATCATCAGCTCAAGGACGAGATCGAGCACCTCGTCCGCCAGGGACACCTATTCCGATACGTGTCCGAGCAGAGGGAGGATCGCTGTATCCCTCCAGAAGAGATTGACAATCAACCCCACGGAGTCCACATCAACATAATCTCTGGTGGCTCAATATCAGGCGGAGATAGTAGCCGAGGAAGGAAGCGTCATGCTGAATGGGCGAGTAGGGCCTCCAAGCCCCCCAAAAGCCCCATCAACGAGTGAGCAGTAGGCCTTGGTGTTCTTGGACCAGGGCCTGGAAGGGGTAATTACCCCGCACGATGACGCTTTTGTAATATAGGCTACAATAAACCATTGTAACATAGATATGATACTAGTTGACAATGGTAGTGCCCCTGATGTACTCTTGCACGAGTGTTTTCTTAAGATGGGTGAAAACCCATCCAGGCTCCACCCGATTCGAACCCCCCTCTGCGGGTTCAATGGCCAGGCAACCTATCCTGAGGGAGCCCTAAGCCTGTCGGTCACTCTCGATACCTCTCCTAAGACCGTCACGATTATGGTTAACTTCATAGTGATCAAGGGGATGTCAGCCTATAACGCCATCTTCGCCCGAGGTATCCTCAGCCGAATGAAGGCCGTGCCCTCTACCGATCACCAAAAATTGAAGTTTCCCACTAAATACGGCATCGGGGAAGTCCAGGGTAACCAGGCAATAGCTAGAAGGTGCTACGTAATCTCGGTCGATGCCATAAAGACAAAGCAACGTGTGCAAGCAAACTCCCCCTGAGTATAGCAACCATTCATGAATCACTTCAAATAAATTTTCAGACCAAACTTAGCCAAACCAGATGTATACTTAACCATTTCAGCATGAATGGGCAACTTAAGCATAAAATGAGTGCAAGAGCTCAAACTTGAGTTGATTGTGGTCTGCATAGACCTAGCTCTCTCCTTCAGGTTGTAAACCTGTCATTGCTTAGTGGTTTAGTGAAAATATCTGTAATCTGATTTTCTGTGTTAATAAAGTGGAGTTCAAAATTATTTTTGAGGACTTCATCTCTAATAAAATGATGCCTAATTTCGATATGCTTAGTCCTAGAATGCATGACTGAATTTTTTGCAAGGTTTATTGCACTAGTGTTATCACACAAAATGGGAATACAGCTAAGATTTACCAGATAGTCTTGGAGTTGGTGTTTAATCCACAGCACTTAGGTGCCACAACTCCCTGCAACAACATATTCTGCCTCTGCAGTTGAGAGGGCAACCGAATGCTGTTTCTTGGAGGCTCAAGAGACCACACACCCACTAAGAAATTGGCACTATCCACTAGTGCTCTTGCGATCCAGTTTGTATCCAGCATAGTCTGCATCTGAATAAGAAATGAGTGAAAGTTCACAGGATGCAGGATACCATAATCCCAGATCTTGAGTGCCAGCAAGGTATCTGAAGATACGCTTGACAGTAGTCAAGTGAGATTCTCTAGGACTAGATTGAAATCTAGCACAGAGGCATACATTGAATTGGATATCTGGTCTAGATGCAGTTAAGTAAAGTAATGACCCAATCATACCTCTATACCTCTTGGCATCCACAAGTGTACCATGTTCATCTGCATCCAGTGAAGTGGCAGTCCCCATTGGAGTTCCTAGCGATTTGCAGTTGGTTAGATCAAACCTCTTCAGCAATTCCTTCACATATTTGGCTTGACTGATGAAGCAACCCTCATTACTTTGATTAATCTGTAGGCCAAGAAAAAATTGAAGCTCACCCATTAGGCTCATTTCGAATTCATTTGTCATAAGTTTAGCAAACTCCTCACACATTTGGGATTTTGTGGATCCGAACACAATATCATCCACATAGGGGCCTCATCAGCCTCTTGGGTGGCGTCCCCAGTTCTTAGTGGCGGTAATCCGATATTATCGGGTTATCGGTACTCGGAGCTCTAGGTCGTTACAGTTGGTATCAGAGCTGTGTTGAGGATTTGTGTAAGGAATTGAAATTGCATAGCGCCTGTCCAGAGCAAGTCCACTTGAGTCGTCTATTGCTGGCTTAGGATGTTTTTCATGATTGCTGATGTAAATTCCATCGGTATATGCTTCCTAGGTTCCGATGGCGCGTCATAGAAAGATGCATGTTTCCCGGGAGGGAAGTGGTACTTCCCCTCCAGTGGTTGTCATGTTGGTTTATGCGCTTGCACCTGGTCAAGTTCCACTGGTTCCCGCTCAAGTTGTGGAAGGTTTATCGGGTGTTCAGACTAGAATGCCGACTGGTGAAGGGTAGGTGAGACCCCAAGGGCATGCTCAGGCCCAATCTATTCATCTAGGTGTGCCAGGTGTGTAGTATCACGTCATCCCTCAGTCGATAGGGTAGATCTAGCTGATTTATCTGTCGAGCATACCTGGAGTTCCTTCCGTTATTCTTGCTACTGATGGTACTTCTTCCTCTAAGCCTGAGGGCAAGAAGTTCCAATTCAAGAAGTCTAAGAAGCCTCGAACGTCCAAGGATCAGCAGGGAAGGTAGCCGATTGCAACTAGAACCTCCTTTCTTGTGCCACTTAATTGTGGTATACCTCCGTCCATGAATACTAGGAGCAAATTAAGGGAGTGTGAAAAACGGCTTGCCCAGCAGTCATCCGCTAGTGCTGTTCCGTCATTAGTACCTTCTTCTCAGTAGCTTCAGGGACCCGCTGTTTGTCAACCGAGATTATATTAGAGGTGTGGTGGTAGCCACCCAGGTCAGAAGTGTTCCCTGCCAGTGGTTTGTTTCTGATGTGACCAGTTGGGTCACGTTGTTTGAGACTGTCTGATGAGGTCGGTGCTGACGTAGTCCCGCTGTTTGCCCAGTCGCGGTAGTCTCAGGTCAGACTCCCTCCGCCACCTCAACCTTAGCAGGACTCACCAGTGTCTCAGTTTCCCCATGCTGAGCAGTGACGTCTTATCATATAGAAGGTGCGATTCTGCTCTTTGAT
>JANBPO010007279.1:0-22173 GCA_024336825.1 Amorphophallus titanum | reverse complement strand
CGGAGATTCTTCCAGGGCACGATACGTGATTACAGGGAAAAGTTCCCCCCTTTAGACTGAGGCTTCAGCTCACAAAATGGTGTTTCACGAAGGGCCATGTCCAGGGCAAGTCTCTGGTCCTTGAGGAGGGAGGTGGAAGACAGTTGGGGGTTAAACCTAACGCGGGGGCGCAGAGCATGGGGACCTAATTTCTTCCCGGAGCGTAGCCCCTCAAGGAGTCGGTGTATTGTGCTTGGGGTTTTTGGCTGGAACGCTTACGACCGGGTTAGATAGCCCGCGAGGACTTCACCCTCTTGTCGTGCTTTAAATCACGATTTTCTCCCACGATACTGCACTACCCTTCACCGTTTTACATGAACCTCAACTCTGGTTAGGAGAAGCAGGCCCGGTTACTAGGATCAGGGACATTTTTTGTGGTGTCTCTTTTCTTCCTTCTTTAACTTTTTCTTTTGAGCCCTTAACCACATTTGAGACTGCTCCTGTATTGGGAAATGCCTAGGTCAGTCATCTAGTCCATCAGTCCCTTGTCCCTGTGTCGGGTCGAAAGGAAGAGCAAAGGACCGTCACCTTTCCTAGACATGGCCGAAGGAGAAACGGAGCTTATGCGAGATAGAATGCTCGAGCCAAAGGGGGGCCGTGTGATGTGTGTACGGGTCATGCCGTGGAATCATGCCCGGTGACAAGAGAAAAGGTTACCTTATTGTTCAACAATTGTTTTAGCCAGACTCTATTACGGATAGAAGCGTTTTAAATACAGACCATTCCATGCATGTGACAATTCTTCCCCTTCGACATTTACAAGAAGATACGCGTTCCTGGGATAGACTTGCTTTACCACAAACGGTCCTTCCCAGTTCGGTTGCAGCTTGGACCTAGGACCACCCATACGAATGAACTTTCGTTTCAAAACCATATTACCCACTTCAAATTTCCGTTCAATTACCTTCTTTTGAAAATGATGCGAGACACGTTTTTGATAAGCAGGGACATGATTGGCCGCATCCAACCTCTTCTCATCTAAGAGTTCCAGCTAGACGAGTAACGCCTCTCGACGTTCGTCGAGATTAAGTTCCTTGTCGAGCTGCACCCTTAGGGAAGGGATCAGAATTTGAGAGGTCAGTCCGACGGTCGAGAGACTCCAGGCCATCATTAATGGGATTGAAGATTATGAACAGCCCGAGATCCGGCCCATTGAGCTGAAAGAATATATCCCCTGGGAGGAGTTCGAGTCCCTCGAGCTGGTCCCCGAAGTGGAAGCCCAAGCAGAACAAGAGCCTCCCTTATGGGGTGAATTCCCTCAAGAGCAGCCACCAGTTGCTGTAGAAAAGAAGAAGAAAAAGAGAAGACCCAGAAGCAAGAAGAAAAAGGAGGTCGTCGTCACCTGTAACACCCTCTCGGCGCTGTTCGACACTGCCCTCTCTTTGGAGGAAGAAGAAGAAGAAGCATCCTGTGATCCGCCGGAGGTGAATCAGGTTGAAACATCCACCTCCCAGCATGCCACCCGGCTAGGGAAGAAATGGGGACGCCCTCCTCAGGACAACCACAACATCATGCTAAGGGGCGAGCAGCCATACCAAGTCCCCAAACCCAAGGTTCGAGGTGCAAAAATCCCCCCACCGTCTAGTCTTTATCCCGAGAAGCTGAAGAGTCAGGGCCCTCCCTCATTCGCTGAGTTCCTTCGGGCCCACATAGAAAAGTAGGTGCGCCCGCAAGGACCCAGCCAACCAAGGGAGCCAGCAGCCTCCCGGCTCCGCCTGCAAGCAATCCTCCAACTCTACCGGCAGTGGTCCCATCCCAACCGACAGAAGAATTCGACGACATCCCTAACCTTGTCGAATTCATGAAGGAAAAAGAGGAGGCCCAGTAGGCCCTGCAGGCTCAGGTAGCTGCACCAGATCCAGTGGAGGAGTCACCTTCCGACCCAATGCCCCAAGTCCAGGGCGAGAGTAGACGTGGCAAGCCCGAAGAGATGAAGCTGCTCAAGGTGCGCGCTGCTGACCGGATAGTCAGGCACCTCAAGAAGATCCTGACCCAGTTCACCGTCTGGGAGATGCTATCCCTGGACGAAGAGACGTGACAGGCCATCATTGTCGCACTCCAAATGCCAGCACACCTTGAAGCCTGTCTGGCGGAGATGTCACCAGAAGTAGCCGTGGCCTTCACAGAAGATGACATGCTTCTGCCCACCTGCAGTCACAATAGGCCGCTCTACATGAAGGGGGGCTGGCCTGCTATTTTCAGGGCTAGTGACTCGGGGGACCATGGCAAACCCGGTGGCACCTTTGCTATTCAGCTTCACCGGCCAGCCAGATGGAGACACTGAGGCACAGCTGGAGGGGGCTAGGAGAGCCCTGTGTTACCTGCCCAGCAGGGGCGAGGAGGGGTTACCTTTTGACTGCGCCACGAGGGATTCCCGCCTGGTTCTGGTGCCGTCGAGTGGAGGGCGACTAGTGCCCTCCCCTACCAGAGGGAGCCAGATGCGTCATTGTACACAGAGTGGGTGATGAGGACCCGACCGGCGGTGTTGGCACTACACCAGTCCGCGGCGAGTTCCTTGGAGACGTACTACCTGCACAGGTTCACAAGGAACTTTGGCTACGACCAAAGGATCCTGCCGAACCAGGAGTTTCCTTTGACGAGCCGATAGTACAGAGGCCAGGACACCCACTTGCTGGCTGCAACATGGTGGGATTTCTACTACCGTCGGGAGCCATAGCGACTGTCGATGTCGAGACTGGGGCGCCGAGGATGGTTCGACATCCTCTACACCGGGTGGTGGTTCGAGCACAGCCACATGTACTGACAGAGGGCATCAGAGATCAGGAAGGCTGAGGAAGGTTGCCTTCTGAGGGAAGATCTACCTCCCATCCCACTAGACGACGGGTACTTGAGGACTCGTGTTACCCAGGTCCACCGGAAGTGGAGCGGATAGCACAGCAATGGCCCCGGGGTGGCCAGGGTTCGTTGTCTACGGGTCGAGGCAGCAATGGGGCGCTGAAGCCCCCGAGGCAGGTACAGGCAGCTGTTGCGGTGACTGGAGCAGGGGCGTCTCGATCGAGGGCACTGAAGACTTGGTGGGTCTAATTCCTAACCAATTGCGACTTCAGGAAGAACGGCTCGCTGGACCGAGTGCTCCCTGAGGGGAGCTTTGCTGATACGGTGGCCGATGACCGGAGGTGACACATCGACCACGCGATTGGATCGGTCGGGCCCGTAGAGTTTGTGTCCCATATTGAGTGCGCCCACACTCTGAGGGACGTTCGGGGGAGGCAGTTGCAAAGGCTGCCCGAGTGTTGGGGCTGAGGCCAGAGCAGTTGGTTCCTCTACCGTCTTTGTTCTACCATAGCTGTGGTAGCTTCGACTTTGGGAGTTGTTATGGTTCATGTGCATCGACCTTGGTAGCTGATTGAAAAAAAAAATGTTACACAGACCTTTCCTCTGAAATGGCTAAGGTGCATCGACCTTGCTAGCAGTTTAGAAAAAGTTGCACAGACCTTATAGAGCATGACTTCTACATGTGCGTAGACCTTGAATTCCAAATGTGCACAGACCACATGCATAGACCTATATGTGCACAGACTTAAAACATGCTCAGGCCTATATGTGCACAGACTTAAAACATGCTCAGACCTATATGTGCACAGACTTAAAACATGCATCGACCTCAGCTGCAGTTGCTAGGTCACTAACGTCAACTTGTGCAAAAGATGCACCGACCTTATATATGACCAATGCAAATGTGCATCGACGTTTTATATGACCAATATAAATGTGCATCGACCTTTTATATGACTAATGCAAAAGATACATTGACCTTATATATGACCAATACAAATGTGCATCGACCTTATATATAACCAATGCAAATTTTCATCGACCTTATATACAGTCTAAAAAAAGATGCACAAACTTCATGCTGCACAGACACACAGCCTAGTGTCGACCTTCTAAACATGCATCGACCTTTGCTATGCATGTGTTCTACATTAGCATTGACCTTACTATGCTGTCTAACAGAATGTGCACCGACCTTGTATGCATTCTACAAAATATGCACCGACCTTGTATGCAGACTAACAAAATGTGCACCGACTTGTGTGAAGGTGTAAACAGGGATATGCATCGACCTTATGTGCATTCTACAAAATGTGCACCGACCTTATGTCCATGCTCAGTTAGATGTGACAACCTGCCTTTTTTAGCTTCACTGATTTTTTCATGACTTATAGATCCCTTAATGTTTTGACCTACATGTCCCTGTAAGAACAAGAGGCATAAACGGTTGGATCTTTCCCATTTCTCAAAATGAGTCTTCTGTTCCTGTGTACTTTCTGCTGTAAGTGGAGCTGGTTTATCCTCACGCAAAGACAAATCTAAATCCATGCACCCTAAAGCAAACAGTACCCTTTGTTTCCATTCAGTGAAATTAGTGCCATTCAAAAGGCCAACCAATCCGAACACATGATGCAAGATGACGAACCTTAACCCAACGCGATCTCCTCCAACCAATGGGAAAAACTCAATACACCTCCGACCAATGGAAGGTCCCCGTGCTCGACCTGACCTCGAACCTTACACATGCTGAGAACCGCACCTTCCAGCACTGAAAAAACCATTACTCCCGTCAGGTCAGTATCTCCGACACACTCGCCAAGTGTCTTGTCAGACCACGATCACAACACCTCTCAATGCACCACCACTGCGACTCCTCGAAACGTAACACACCATACCTCGAGCCGCAGCACGAGCCATAATCGGCACCTACCAACACTCATCCTCGAGCCGCAAGCTCGCCACTGAGCCTTCACATCTCGAACCGAATCCAGGGCAACCATAGTCCAATCCAAGAAGATCCTCTGCTCATCCGAGCACATCTCGACCAAAGCGCTCGCTCTGTCACCTCGAACCACGATCTCAACACCACAGGGACTGGATAAATCCTCAGCTGGAGTGACCAAAATCAATAGCAGCTCCCTCAAAGCATACTCACGGCCACTTAACCACGGACAATCCTCGCCAGCCGCCTGACCTCGCTGCAGATTCCTCGAACACAGCACCGCAGCAGCACACCTGCTGGCAACCTCTGCCCAACGCAGCACGACCGGGGCTACCACCGATGAGAGAGAAAGCTCTCAACCTCGATCCTTAGACCCCACGTCGGCACTCCGACGACGACAGCAACCACCTTCACAGTGCCAACACTGCGCACTCATGCTCTCACGCGAGAAACCAAGCAGAAAATAAGCATGAAATCCTATGCCAGCTGTCGACTGTACTGAACCTTACAGACTCTGATCACCGTAATATCCCAAATTCTCATGTACTTCCACAGCCATAGCTCTGATACCAACTGTGGCGATCCGGGATCCGAGTACCGAAAAGGAACCGACGCAACTCGAACCTCGGCCCGCCCCCCACGAGTCTGGAGACTCGGAAGGGATAAAAGAATATGTGTGGTGTACATAGAAATAAGAAATAAAGCAGGACAACTGATATAATAACATAAATAAATAATCTAACTATAACATAGTCCAGTCCAACATAAAGTACGATGATGTTTGACTAGGACTCATTAATCAGTTTGATCTACATTTTATAATAACAAACATTCATGCATTTCAGGTCAAGCCAACATAAGCAACAAATTGTGTCTGCAAAGATAGAAAGAAATCAAGTAAGGCACAGAGATCGAGACATTTGACTGCACAAGAATCAAGGTAGAATTCAAGATTCATGGTTGCACAGAAAGCAAGGCACTGATAACATAGAAAATGAGGGTTCACAGAAATCCATGCTGTCAAGGGCAGTGCACATGCTGAATAGAAGTGTCGTCACACACTACTGTAGTGTCAACATCTACCACAGAAGTGTCGACACCACAGCCATTCCTCTGTAGACCAAGATCGATGCTACCTCAATCTAAGAAGGACTAAGGTTGACGTCACTTCAGTTATCACAAGAACTAAGGTCAACGCTACTTCTATTGTAAGAAGGACCAAGGTCGATGGTGGAGGCCAAGGAAAGCAACTAAGGTCGGTGCATGTTACTATTGCGGTGCAAGTAAGGTCGGGGCTAGTCCATGCCACATACAACTGAGGTCAATGCTACCCAAGTCTCAGAAGAACTAAGGTCGAAGCTACTTTTGTTAGCATGTTGCTAAGGTCGACGATACTTCAGCTAGCATGAAAGTAAAGTCGATGCTACTTTAGCTTGCACAGTAACTAAGGTCGATGCACATGCTCACTGGTGCATATCAAGGTCTACCTATGTTACTATCACAAGGTCGGTGCACACTCAAGCTAGCGCAAGACAAGGTCCTTGCACGTTTGCTACAAGGTCGGTGCACATCTGCTACGAGGTCAGTGCAATCCTTCTCAAGAATAAAGGAATGTTGGTGCACATCCAAGGCTAGTCAATATCAGGTCAGTGCATATTATTCCATCAACACTGGAAGGTCTGTGCACATATGAAGACAAGATCTTAGCACGTTGCTGAAGGTCTGTGCAATGGTTCCTTCAACATATCAGGCATGTGCATATTTACCTTCTGGCAAGACGAAGTCTGTGCAAGTTGCTCAAGGTCTAAACATCAAGGTCTGAGCATACTCCAATCAAGGACGGTGCACACTATTCCTAAGCGCCATCTATTCAAAGAAGGTCACAATGGGAAGGAGATCATGATGATCTCTGGGGGACTGGCCGCAGGAGGGGACAGCGCGAACAGGAGGTGACAGTACACGACGACTGTCCGCACTACGGACCAGGGCGATGACACTCTGCGAGGGAATCCCACCCCAGGCCATTTAGGAGATCCTATTGTCTTCTCTGACGATGACCTAGACAGTGTAACTACGCCCCACACTGATGCTTTGGTGGTCGGCCACCATCAACCAATGTACTGTGTGCCACATTTTAGTGGATAATGGAAGCGGACCCGATTTTATCGCCTACGACTGCCTTGTTCTTATGGGTGTGGATATGTCTCGACTGACATCATTGAATACGCCGCTATATGAGTTCCCAGGAACGACCATCTGCCCGGAGGGACGCATCTCACTGCCAGTCACATTCGGGACTGTGCCAAAAGAGGTAACCTTCCTCGCCGACTTTACTGTAGTTCGTGCGATGACAGGATATAATGCCATCATTGGCCGGGGGATCCTCGACACGCTCCAAGGTGTCTCTTCCTTGTATCACCAAAATCTCAAATTCCCCACCCCCCGAGGGGTAGGGGAGGTCCGAGGTGACCAACGAGAGTCCAGGAGGTGCTACCTCATCTCCACCCGCGATCGACATCCTGAAGAAGCACTGCCTGAGAAGATGGTTAGGATCCCAGATCCGGGCCCAAGTGCGAGCGCTTCGACGGAAGACCTATACCTCATCTAGGTGGGAGAAGATTTGGGCAGAACACTAAGGATGGGTGCAAACCTATCTGAGCACGACAGTCAAGCCTACACAAGATTTCTCACTGCCAATCGGGACGTGTTCGCCTGGTCTGAAGACGAGCTTCTTGGAATCCCACCAGAGGTTATCACACACCAACTAAGGTTGGACCCCACTTGCCGCCCAGTCCAGCAACGCAGAAGGCATTGCAACCCTGAGCGATAGGCCATCAATAGGGAACAAGTGAATGAGAAGCTAAGCTCAGGGCTTCTCAAGCCCACTCAATACCCAGACTGGGTGGCCAACGTGGTCCTGGTCCCCAAGAGTAATGGGAAGTGGCGGATGTGTGTCGACTACACCGACCTCAACAAAGCTACACCCAAGGACATGTTGGCATCCGCTTATTTTCTCTAAATTAATTGAGAATTAAGCATAGGGAAATACTCCCTAAATAGAGCAAAATGGCACAATGTCCAAGGTGCTCTACCAGTCGAGTCGACCTCAAAAATTGAGACATCGTCAGGCCAGGCAGCACGACACAACAACCGAGGATCACCCCCGAGCACAGGGCTCTGCACCAGTCAGTTTCTCAATAATCGAGCCAGATCCAAGGTTCGGGACAACTTGTCGCATCGAGCGGCACTCTGAAGAGATTCAAGGATCACCCTCGAATACCCTGCATATGGTATCATACCACTTGCACCTCAACAATCAGGTTAACTCGGGTCTCAGAACAGCCTGCCGCATCATATGACTCTTCGCCAAGGAATGAGGGTCACCTCGACCACCAGACAAACGACATCATCATGTCGACGCCCCAGTCACCGGGCCCAACCAATGGTCCTAACCAGCTAGCCATGACCCGTGGCAACATCAACAACCGATTGGGCCCACTCTCGATTAGTCAGTTTACGCGTTTACCCGTGCTCAACACAGCTACCTGAGTCGACTCGAGGGCACCCTGACTACAAGCCACGTCATGTGGCACCTAGCAACGAGGCCGAGGTCTATCCCCTGAGTCGCCTCCCTCCAACCCTCTGAAGTGAAAGGAAGACCCATCTGGGCCGACCGCAAGCTTCAAGAGCTCACAGCAACCCCATATGGCCCCACACGCACGTGTCGGGAATTTCCCCGAGCACCTGGTTGGCGTGTATGCTCCAGCCACTCTACAGCAAGCCAGAGTCTGGCTCAGGACTCCCAGCAATCCATCGCGTCAGGCACCTCTGTCGTGTGCCCTCACACGCGGATCGACCTACGCGGTCAGGTCGTACGGATCGACCTGAGCGGTCAGGTCACGGGGGGTCAAGGGGGCAGCGCCCCTTGCGGGGGTCTCCGGGGGCTGAGCCCTCGGAAGAAAATTTCACCCGCGATCTTGGGAGAAAATTCAGAACTTCAATCTCCGGAGTCCGATCGCCGTTCCATTTCTTGGAGGTGAAAGAAGACAGGGAGAGGTGACTCTCAGCCAAATTTGACGCCCAGAGCTTCTTAGGAGCGACAGCGACGTCAGGCTTCCCCTCACCATCGTCAGCCTCCGGGCCATAAGGAGTCGAGGGAGGAAGAAGAGGCGGAGCCACACGACCAAAGCTCACCGCTGTAGCCTTCACAGTGGCGCTCCAGCTCTCTCGAAAGCCACGGTCGCGAGCAGGCCTGTAGAACTCCAAGGCCACTTCTGTCAGCTCATCTCGATAAGCTGAAGAGGAGCGAAAGCTTTCCACCTCCTCCTCACCGATAGAAGACATGGACGAACGCAGCCTAGCGAGCTCTGCCTCGGCCTCCAGGGCATGGGCCTCTGTGGCTTGCGCCTGCGCCCTCAAGTCGGCCACACGGGCATCGACCGTGTCGGCTCGGATCTTTTGGAAGTCCCGATCCCGCTCCACCGAGAAAAAGGCTAGCCCCTGCTGGGCTAGCTGGTCTCGGAGCTGGGTGTTGGCAGCCTTAGACCCCTTCAAGTGTTCCTTGACGCCCGCCTGGTGGGCCTGGCTGGCTTCTAGCATCCGGGAAAGACCCTAGAAATGATGCCTCCACAGGCCAAAGGCGTTGACCACCAGGCACGCACTCCTCGAGGCTACCGCCATCAGCTCCTTCTCAGCTCCTGGGCTGAACTCACTGGTATGTTCGTACCACTGTATGCTCCTCCCCATGAGATCGACGATTGTCATGATCTTGACCAGCCCGGACATCAGGTCCTCAGGCAGTAAGGATCGACCATGCTGAGGGGTCCCTAGCGGGGAAGGAACATCGCCGTCGTCAGCAGCAAGAGCTTTGCCCTTGTCTCACCCCCGCACTATAGGGACCGATGCAGGGGAAGCAACCACTGACTCCCCAGCTGGTGGCGGCGACGGCAGAGCCCCAAAAGGTGGCAACTCGGATGGTGGAGGGGGCGAAACAAGACTCCGAACAGGGGTGGAAGTTCTCCATCTCTTCCTCGCCCAACGTCAGCTGTCCAGTGCCGCCAAGTCGTCATCAGTCAGGGGGGCACGACTACCACTAGCCATGGCAGATTCTTCACCAGCCACACTAGTGATTCCCTCAGGGGAGACTCTCTGAGGGCTAGGCCCTCCACTCGCTATAGATGTCACTGACGAATGCACCAGAGGGACGCCAGTAAGGACCGGGTACTGCAGCCTCCCCAGAGCAAATGCGACCTCAACTTGGGGGGCAACAATCTACACCCGACCAACCCCCGGTGCGATGCGATCCACATGGCGGGGAGCAAACCACAGCAACCTCATGATCTCGTAGGTCCATGACCAAACTCCAGGCGCCCCTGAAAGCAGAGCAAAGTTAATTGGGTACCACTTACAACTGATGTAACTTAATGGGAAAAGAAGACCTGTGCCCTGCGGTAATGGAGGACTCAACCCCAGCTCCCGGAGCAGCACCGGGGTCTGAATGAAGTCTGCATCCACAAGAGGAAACCGAAGAATGGCATCCACTTTCCAGCGATCCTCACCTTGATGGGGGGCTTCCTATCGCGCTAGGTGGGATGAAAACCCCTGCGCGTCCAATTATCAGAGACATCACGATCTTTCGACTTGATAATATATACATACCGCTGTGACCAACCCTTGTGGTTAGTCATAGAGTTGGAGACTTGGATGAAGTTTCGGTGGGAGCGAGCTTTGAAATAGGCAAAATATGTATCGGCCAGGTAACTCTGGAGAAGATAAAATTACCGAAAAAGAAGGTCGCTTGGCTCCACCGATGCTCTATGACACGCATAGATGAATCCGCAAAGGATGGAATAAGAATTGGGGGTTATTTTCCCAGGATGCCGCCCATAGTGGTAAAGGATTTAGCGATGAAGGGATGGACTGGAAGGCGGAAGCCCGCCTGGAAAGAGGTCACCGGGACCATAATCCCACCTGAAGGAAGACTCATCATTTCGTCATCCACGGTTGGGAAGATGATGTCAAACTCAGGAGGAATCTGGAAAGATTCCCGCAGGCCATGAATCACCCTGTACGCCACTAGCGGTGGGGAACTAGGTCGACTCATACCAGCACCCGAAGTGCTCGGCATGCCACCTCGGCCATGAGGTGCTTATTCAGAAGAAGAAGAGCTGACGCGAGAGACTCTCCTACATGGGGGCATGACTACTGGGAATGGAAGGTGTAAAGGAAGAAGGATCCTCATCGATCAAGGGGAGGAAGACGCCTACGACGAGCACGACAACCAGCGGGACGCGGATGGAGCCCATGGGGAGACCACACAGTGGCTCTTATAACCACCCATGACGGACCAGCACTACCCCCTCAGGGAGGGGGGGGGGGCAGGTGAAAGGGCGCCTACCACTACGGCGATATGGTTGCCCAGAACTAGACGTCCGTTCTAAGCCCGCGCTCCCAGAACAGGACAAGACGCGAGTCATGATTACCAGCGTGGCTTCTGCCACCGTCAAAAGTGCCTTGGGCACCAAGCAGGTCCCGAAGCTACCAACGCCACCGATACGAGGAGATCGACTTCGGGCCTCACACTCCAGAAAATCCTCTCCTAATCGACTCTCAGCCCCCTGCAGAGTGCTCGGCGATTGAGAGTAGGGGGGAAGTGAGGAGGGTAAATTCGGTTTGGCTCAGGAACGGCCCAATAACGGAAGGCCCGCACCAGATTACTCTCGATGGGCTCACCCACGAGACAGGCACACGTACGCGGCCCATCAAAGGAAGGCCCAGCCCAAAAGAGCATCAGATTCTACAGTGCGTAAGCGACTCAAGTGTACAAATCGCCGGAGGACTCTCCAGCGACCGACCGTTGCCCCCATGACGTCGGCCTTGACCCCATAACGGGCGAGTATGTCCCATGAGCGCCATAAGACTCGTCCCGGGACCAGCCAACGCCAGGGTAATCGCCCTCCAACGTGAAACTTTTGCCACTATAGTGGGGAATGTTACTCTACTACGGACGCCCTTCCCTATCAAGGGATGAGGCCCCTCGCTCCAGGACAACCCCCTATAAAAGGGAGATCATTAAGGAAGATCCACACGATGGTTCATTTCACTATATCGTTACTCAAGAGGATAGAGCTGCTCAAGTCAGGGGAGAAAGGAGCCATGCCAGTCTACACTCAGAGAAAGGTTACTTCCCGATGACCTTACCACTCAGCGAACACTCTCCGAGCAAGCGCTGAGAGCGACGAGCACTCATCTGGAAGATCCCCTCGACTTCTCGGCCTTCTACTACTATCTCCTTCCTCCTCTCTCATTTGCTCTCTTCTGTATTTCATTAATACGGTGTTGACTGAAACATCAGAGAGTTATCCCATGAGGTAACACCCGAGACTCCTTCTGACGTCCTTATTTCTGTCAAGAAAAACAGAGGGAAAAGAGGAATGAGGGAGAAAGTAGAACGGGAGAAACGACAAGGACAAGAGAGGAGAAAATCACAATCGTATAAATGGCATCACCATAATGAACAATTAACAGATAACTAAATCACATAAAACTCAAGCAACATGAATAATTAAAACACAAGTTAACTAATTAAAAAATAGAAACATACCTTTCAAAAGATAGGACGTCACTACTCCGCACGAGGAAGCTGAGACACTGGTGACTCCTACTGAGGTTGTGGCGACACAGGTTGAAACTGGAGCTACTGTGGTTGGGCGAATGGAGAGAACTGTATCGGTCTCGGCCTGAACCGGTAGTCTCGAACAACATGGCCCGACTGATCACAGCGAAAACAAACCACCACCAAAGAACATGGCCTGCCAGGGTGGCTACCACTACACCTCCCACACGATCCCGGCTGACGGATAGCAGGTCCCTGACGCTGCTGAGAAGACTTGACTGACGATAGAACAGCACTGGCAGAAGGCTATTGGGCACGTCGCTTCTCACGCCCCTTATTCTTGAATCTCCTGAACTTCTTACTTTTGGACTTGGAAGAAGCACCACCATCGGCAGCGGGAACAACGGAAGGAATTTTGGGGACGCTCGGCAGATAAACCTGCTGCATCTGCCCAATCAGTTGAGGGATAAGGTGATGCTGCACACCTAGCTGAGTGGACTCAACCTGGGCGCGCACTTGAGATATCACCTGCCCAACTCCAGATGGCAGATGAGGCAGCACGGCTTCACTCTGCGTTCCACTCCGAACACCCAGCACGCCTTCCTCAGCTTGGGCGGGAGCCGCTGGAACTTGACTCGGCGTAGACGCATAAACCATCACGACAACCACCGGAGGAGAAGCACCATTTCCCTCTCTGGAAATCCGCGCCTTCCGGCGACGCACCATCAAAACCTAAGAAGCACATACAGATGAAAATCACATCAACAATCACGGAAAACACCCTAAGCCAGTAGTAGACGACTCAAGTGGACTTGCTCTGGACAAACGCTATGCAATGTCAATTCCTTATACAAGTCCTCAACGCTGCTCTGATACCAACTGTAACGACCCAGAGCTCCGGCTCAAATAATACATCAAAATGACTCAAATAAAATATAAAAACTACATGACATGACTTAAAGAAATTTAAGATCACGATAGTACATGATGACGATCCATCCGGACTTCGAAAAATGTGGAGGGGGTAAATGATGTCCCCATCAGAAAGGTTTGGTCCCAAAAGCCTTTTGCTACCCTTCCATGGACCCCGCACTACAAATAATTCCCGCCAACTCATTCCACATGACCTTCCAGTCCTTTGACCTTGTTGAAGCTCTAGAAGACCTTATTAGGGGGTTGGATTGGCAGTTGACGTGGATGTATATGTTGGCCCCAGGTTTCGACCGACCCCATAGTCTTAGCTTCACGCATCCAACATTGGGGTTCATTACCTCTATCTGCACTGTGGGTCATATCACCACGGAGGTTCTTTTGCCCCTCCCCATGCCTGATGAGCTTAACTCCATTCCACTTGTCTCGAGGGAGGAACCTTGTCTTCCACATGAGACCACTGCACCATCTACCGTGATGATGGAAGATGACCATCTGCCCATTAACAGATTCCGAACATGGGCTAGTGTAGTGAGGGAACCCATCGCGAGGGATTACGCATTCTTTGATCCCTTCCCTAGTGAGCCACTTGACCCACCATCTCTACTCCACTTTGTCAAGGGAGTCCACTATCACACCCCTCCACATGGGTCAGTCAACCCATACTTCGGAGCTTGGTTATTACGGAGCCCGTTCAACAGGCATTACCATCGCATAGGGGTGATGAAGAATGTGACTTTGGCTCTCCTGGCCCTCCGAACACTCTCAAATCTGTTAGGGAGCATGTGCATGATTGGTTCACTTTAGGATGTCCAGAGTCCTCCCAAGTTGATAGAAGTCCTATGCACCCTAAATCCATATTCGGATGTCCTGGACCACCATTGCATATGTATGTATTTGCATAGCATTAGTGATGGGGGCATCATTTACCCCTCTACACTTTTTGGAGCTCGGATGGATCCCCATCATGTACCATCGTGTCCTTCGCATGTCTTTGAGTCATAGCATGTAGTTTTTATATTTTATTTGAGTCTTATCATTGTATTTTCCATTTTATTTGAGTCATGTCCCTAGGTCTTTGCCCATCAACCCCATTTCCCCCCCCATCATCTTCAATCTGCAGTTCTCAATTCAGAGGTAGCAGAGTACCAGTGATTTTCAGAGGAAACTGTGACTTCATCCCTACGTTTTTGAAGGCTCAAGAGGTACCGGTGGAAGCGTCTTCGAGTCTTCTTCACAACGGCAGCCGTCTCGTCTCATTCTGAGTTCGTGGCTGTCTGGGGCAAGTAATCTACTCTGATTGCGCAGAAGGGTTCTGATCAGCATCCAGAGGTGACTTGCAGATGCTGCCACACTAGCTCACCTGAAGATCTGAAGGCGGGGTTTGACCGAGACCTTCTACTGCGAGTCTCCCTCCTCCTCCAAGAAGCAGCACTCCATTCAGCAACCCGAGTGAATTCTTCTCTATTTTCTCCCAAGGGTGCGCAGTTCTGTCCTCCCTGGGACTGAACTGACACCCTGTCACTGTTTGCGCTACTGTGACCTACTCCGACATCGGCTAGCACCCCCGTGGGTACGTTTCAAAGGCAACTCGTCAACGGTTCCAATGCCATTGACCACGCTCAATTTGAAGTTCGGGATAGCTCGTGGCGGCTTCATCTTCCTAATGCTATGGTGCTGAGACAGTCTGAACCAGAGAACAGAGCCTCTGCTTCTAGTCCCACCCCGACCAGCGCTGGCTTCCAAAGCTCCTACCAAAATTTCAAAACCTTCCTGGGTCAACCTACGAAATTTTGGCACTAGTCCCACTGACAAAGGAGTTCAGGAGCAACCACAACAATTCCAGCAACGACCGTCTGTCCTCTGTTCCCGAGAGGGGACAGAATCGACTTTGACATTCTTTGAAGCTCTTTGTCTTCTTCTTCCCCCTCCCCGTTTGGCCGGCTGAAGGCCCCTCCCTGTGCGGAGGTAGTTTTGGTTGTAAGAGCTTAACCCCACCCCAAGATCCCCCTCCTGCGAGAGGTGTAGTGATGTAAGGTCTTGAGTAGGTTCAAGCGACACCGGCGCGGCGTGTGGGGAACCCACGCTTCCCCGCTCGCCCTCGTCTCCAAGCAGGATCGGTTTCTTCAAACCGGTCGAGTAAGTGCTCCCACCTTGCTCTTTATTTAGTGCTTTTCATTCAATATTAGCTTAAAGTACAGATCTAGCAAAAATTATCATTCAAGGGACCAGTAGTACAAGATTTCAAGCATATGTAAGAGAAGTTCAAGGATGATTTTAAGGCATAATGTTTAACGACATTACGATAATAAGAAGACATTAAGTTGGTAAAAGAATTAGATTGACGGACATGGCATGATCGGTTCTCTCGAAAAACCTTGTTAAACAGGCTTAGATCAAGTTTTTCACAGTCGGGTGCTTAATTAGAAAATTGAGGAATCACGGCCAGGTAGAGGTGGGACAGTGGGAAGCTCCCCTTGCATTCGTGAGGTCCTAATTAATAAACCACTTATCCACTTAAAACGTTTACCGGTGGACCTCTTTCCTTAGACACCATTTTCCCTTGGAAATCTAGTTATTTACACAACTTGTTGAAAACACGGTAACATAATAACACGAAAATCGTTAAGACTCGTATCGATCACGATTATGCAACTAAGCCCATGTAATTTTAACAGATAATATTTACTCCATTTAGCATGTCAGAGATAATATAGTCATAGAGATAAAAGATATCATGAAGGTAACAAGAACTAGGATGGAAATATAAGCTCATGGAATAGAATTATTATCTTTCATATTCATAACTTAATCGTGAGTGAATTTAAATGATATGCAACTTAACATGACATATCTAACATACTAGATGATATATTGATTCAATTAAAACCTGAAAACATCACAATCGGGATAGAGAGTGTGCATCCGGAACACGGTCTTAGAAGGACACCGTGATCCGAGATGGATCTTTCGACGATTAAAAATCTCGGTTAAAATCTTATGTCCAATGGTATGGATAGCATGCTTAATACTCAATAAAATTTAGGAAAAATGGTATAGAATCAAAGTAACCATGCATCTACATCTAATGCATACATCAATTTGAGTTTAGCTTGAGAGAATACCTACCTAGTGGAAGATCGAATAGGAAGAACAAGTTTAAGAACGAAGAACGCTTTCGAACACTTCTCCAACTTAGAGCTTTCTCCCTCTCTCCAACCAGTAATTCCTCCCAAGAGATTTGTGCTTTGAGTAGGGAAGATCCCAGCCCTATTTATAGGCCAATACCCCCACCTAATTTAGGGAAAGAGCCGTACCAAACAAGCACGACTGCAGAACTAACCTCGGCTCCCTGAACTACTCCAAGTAATGATAGAAGGGCAGACTCTGACCTGACAAAGTCAGGAGTTACCAATCTGTCGACACTACAAGGGACCTGTAAAACAGACAAAGAAGCCTAGGAAAAACCTAGACAGACGCAGACCCAGACGGCATGACCAGAACGTCGTGCGCACTATCCCACACATGACTAGAACGTCATGCATATGACAGGACACTGACCTCGAGTACGACCACGAGAGGGCTAACCCGAGAGGTCACGACACACAAGAAACGCGAAGAGAACCGCGAAGAGTCACGTGCCACGTGACTGGAGTACCCCTCACTAGAAGAACAGCTAGCTGCGTCCACTGACGTCTTATGCTGCGCCTACTAGTGTCTTGTCCGCGTACCTTATGTTGATGTCTGAAATATGAACAAGAATAAAGATGAAACTAAAGAGAAGAATTAGCCAGAAATGAAGATCCCACAAAAATCAGAACTGAAGAAGAACCACTACTATCAACACCTTACCCAGCTGAAGCCCCTTCTACCCAAGCTGCTATCCGGCACCATTGTCATCATGGCGACATTGCTAATTAAACCCCCGTCCAGTCAACTGACTGATGAGACCGATCTTCTAAGGGTTCCGACACATGTCAAGGATCAAATGGATGCCATAAGTGCCACAGTTATCAAACACAACAGGATAAGCTGGTTAACATAAAGGATCTTAGATGATGAAAAGAGAGCTCTAAATGGGCTTGGAAGCGATGGCGCCGACTACTCAGCTAGGAGGCCCAATAAAGTCACTATAGCGCAACGGGAGCTTTCCTTCACGAAAGGTGCGCCGAAGACATGCAGGCCGAGAAGGTGAAGAGTACCCTAATATAAATACTACAGTTCCCTTGGAGTAGGGGCAACCACAACAGAAGAGAAAAAAAAAGAGAAAAGAAGAGGCTGAGAGAAAAGGCGAAGGGAGAAGAGAAGGGAGAGCCAGAGAGAGCTAGAGCCCAGAGTGCTACTGAGATTCGAAGGAGAGAGAGAGAGAGAAGGTGGGTTGTAAAGGGGAGGGAGAGGAGTCAATGCTCCGACACGGCTCTCGCCACTCTCGAGCCCCAACAACTAGCATCTTCTGTCTGTGAAAGACCATCCACTGGTCACCAGATACGCGTCAACGGGAAACCTCCACCAGCCCAACAGGCATGCTCCAAATCAAGACAGGCCATCTGCTAACTCTTCCACAGACCAACACCACAACCGATCCAAAGCTCACCCAGACACCGCAATTGATCTCGAACTTCGTGCCAACTCTACCCTCTCGGGGGAGCACGACGAAACCACATGACAGGATCCCACCTTGGTACAGACGTCACTCGATGCAACACAACGGGAAATCCTCCCCTGCTGGACGCAGACTAGGGATCACCACATCCAACACCAACATCTCATCAGAGACCTCTGCACACCGGCATCGTCTTTCATCCCGCCTCATCAAATCCTTTGCCTCAAAAATGATCCAAAAGGACGTCTGCCAATCCCGATTCTGCTCTCACCACAGAGCCTCGGGACACAACCTCTCACAATCCACAGCACACTACTCAAAAACCAACAAGTGTTGTCTACTACCACAGCAAGTAGGTCGAAAATGCCATGACTAATGCACACGGGTCCCTAGATAATACACCTCTTACCATGGTCGGTCACTTGGCCAACCTCCCCATCTGCTCACGGCAACCAACCGGGACCTACAATCTTGTCAGAGATTACTTCTCCAAAAACACGATCTCGCCCAAGGACACAGCTTCCAACACAGAAACGGGGTACTTATGCGGCAACCTCGCCAGCACATTTCCCCCAATTCTCCATCCAGCCAGTACCACAAATCACAATGCCTCAAGCAATGGCACGACAACAACACGTCTCACGCAACCGAGACAATCTCACACCGAAGAACCAATCCTCCGACGCTCTACACATCCTTGAAAATCCGCCTGAAGCATCCAACGCTACGACCTTCGGCTGCACACTCAGATCCACGTGCACAGTCACCACAATGACAACTCAGGATCCTTCATCCCGATAATCCTCTGCAACTCTGCAGGCTCCGATTCTCAACACATAGAAAAACACAACACCAATCGTAAATTCTCACAAACACCGCCCAACTGGCACTCATCCTTCCGGAGCAGCGCCAACACACTCCGACATGCGGAAGGGCTCCTCCGCCCTTGCGCGCCTTATAATTCGGGCCTCCTCCTTGGTGACCCATATTTTCTTTAAGCGGAGCTGACGCTCCTCAATTGGATTGCCCCCTGACTTGGGTCGGGGAGCCAGTGGTTTGGGCCGTTGCACGGGGCCCTAGTTTGCCGCTGATACGACGAGCTTCTTCATTTTCGCTTCGTCCTCCGGACTCCCCGAAGAAGCTCGAAACAGTTAGAGGTAGGGACAGTCGGGCCATGACGGTCTCGTGGCAGCATCGGCTCGCCTCCATAGAGCCGAATGCGAATGTCCCAGACAATTACGGTCTTGCTGGAGCGAGATGTCGCCGTTGCAGGCTTTGTACCTTTGCGGCTATGGCGTTGCCCCCGTTGAGCAGGCGCGGCGCTGGCAACGCCTGCCATAGATCTGGCGTCATTGTGGCGGCGACGCTGCCCCCGTTGTGCAGGAGTAGCACCTCTGAGGGTGGCCGCAGTAAAGCTTGAGCCGATGCGACGACGGCGTTGCCCCCGTTAAGCAGAAGCGGCACCAACAGTAATCTGATTGACCGAGAAAACTCGGCCGTTTGTTGAGGCAGAAGGCCTGACACCTTCGGCCGTTGTCATGGCAGCTGAGCGATCTCGATCAATTGCTAGGACGAAGGGCCTGACACCCCTAGTCCGCGAAGAGTTGGCCAGGCGAAGCCGGTCGGCTGCTGCAGTAGAGGGCCTGACACCCTCAAGAGTTGGCTTGTTGATCGAGCGGACTCGGCCGATTGTTGAGGCCGAGCGCCTGACACCCCCGATGGTTGGCTTGTTGGCCGAGCAAACCCGGCCAGTTGAAGCAACGGAGGGCCTGACACCCTTGATGGCTGCTGCTGCAGGCGCGGCTGAACTGGCTTCAGCCACCGGTACGACACCCAGGAAGAAGGGTGACCCGACGACTACTGGGAAGTCGGTAAAGACGATAGGAGTCGCCAAGTATCCGAACCTGGCATGGTTGGCGACGACCTGAGGACCGTAGGTGGACTGCTACCATCGTCGTCGTTGTCGGTGGTGGTGGTGGTGCGTAGCAGGAAAGAAGAAGTGCGCATACGCACAAAAAGCTCTCAGATGGGGTTTTTATACCCCAACGGCAACAAGCTTGGTCGAAGGCGGGAAGCGACGGGCCTTCAATGCGGATTTGACTTTGCCCATCCTCGGTGGCAGGGGCTAGCTCACGTGTCGCTTCCTCCATTCGACACCTCAGCACACTCACTGCGTGCCAAGGATTTGTAGGGGATGGGTGTCATGTCCGTTTTACCGGTGGTGCCAGTGAAGAGGACACTTGGGCATGCCGTGGGACGCCATAACTAGTGTACCCTTGAAGGGATGGCAGGGTGTGTCGCTGGACGGCCACCCTGGGCGTGCTGCTGAAGGGGCCCGTGGGGGCGTGCCGGCGAAAACACCTAGATAGGCGTACCGATGAAGGCACAGGTGAGGTGTGCTGCTGAGGAGACCAGAAAGGGCGTGTCAGCGAAGAGGGGGCACATAGGGAGCGTGCCACTGAGGGCACCCCTGAGGGTGTGCCGGGGAAGCGACACCGTGGGTGTGCTAGGGAAGCGACACCGCGGGTGTGCCGGGGAGGCTACACCGCGGGTGTGCCGGGGAAGCTACAGCGTGGGTGTGCCATTGGTGGGAGTGTGCCACTGAGGGCTTGGGCTGGCGGTGCGTGTCGCTGAGAGAGCACGTGAGAGCGCCGGTGAAGGCCCTCAGGGGTGTGCCGGTGAAGGCCTTTGATCATGCTGTTGAAGGCTGATAGGCATGCTGTTAAGGGCACTTCCAAGCCCGTCAAGAGCACGACTTGAGACCCGTCTGATTTTCTTTGGGGCCCATGAATCGTGAGCTTATCGGGGGTTGGTTTCTCTTCCCTGCCGTGACTCCGGAGGCGGCTTCACAGCAGTGTGTGTTTGTTCGGAGGGTCCAGATGAGACGCATTCTCCTCATTTTCTTCGGTGGAAGTTTTTGTTGACGCTGGACTGGTCGAGACATGCGGACGTGCGATTTTACACGTCCACAAATGTCCCCCACCCACGGGTAGCGCAGGAGAAGGATGAGCCGGGCAGTGCCCGTGGATGCATTGATTCTTCAGGGTTGGACTTGAGGTCTCGACGTCCGAGGAAGACGACAGTCCTGGCTCATGATTTTGATGCCCGCATTTGCGTATTAACATATGCCATCATTATCGAGAGGGTACATTCCTAAAACTCTTCCTTGGTCAATTCATGATTATTATATGCTATTTACTGACCATGGCTACATGTATGCAGGCGATCGAGCTGACGATCCTCCAGGGCGAGATGGAGGAGAGGAGCCGGGACCTAGAGGAGGTGGCGCTCCTTATCAGTGAGATGGAGCACACTCGCCTGGGCACCGTCGAGGCAGAGAGACTCCGAGCCTGCGCAGCTAACGTGGACGTCTACTAGGTGGAGCTCGAGAGGACCCACACAGAGCTGGCGCAGACCCGAGGAGAGCTGGCACAGAGCAGAGCCGGTGGCCCCAACGTGGAGCACTACCGTGCAGAGGTAGAGCAGGCCCGCCTCCAGGTTGCCTGCCTAGAGGGCATGGTGAAGGGGCTTCGTGAGGCAAGCCAGAGCCACAGCCGAGCGACTCAGAGTGGCAGCCACGACCACGGAGTCTCGGCCAGGACCTACCTCACCAGTTCCTCTGGTCTGCGGAGGAACGAGGAGGAGGAGAGGCGTCGTCGTCGTCGAGACGAGGCTACATCATCGATGCCTCCTCTGAAGAGGCATGAGGGCGAGGGTGAGAGCAGCCAGAGATAGGGGGAGGGGCGGTCTTGAGTTTTCTTTTGTTGCACCCTCTTGTATAGATTTGGCATAGACATACAATGAGTTCTCTTTTTTGTTATTTTTTATTGTAAATGCATGAATGGAATGAAAAATACTAACTAATCGACAATTGGCGCAAGAGGGCTATGAGAGACGAGAGTGGACTTAGCGAGGCGAGAGACGCCGACCTGAGTGACGCGAGAGACGGAGGGATAGACGTCGACCTGAGTGACGTGAGAGAGAGAGAGAGAGAGAGACGCCGACTTGAGTGACGCGAGAGAGAGAGGGAGAGAGAGAGACATCGACTGGAGCGATGCGAGAGAGATAGGGAGCGACACCGACTTGAGTGACACGAGAGGGACAGAGAGCGACGCCGACTTGAGTGACACGAGAGAGACAGAGATGAAGGCACCATGGGGTATTGGACGGTCTATAAAAGACCGCTTACTTGATAATAGACGGTCAATGACTGTCTGCTCAGTATGACACGATCATGAAGGAACCGTC